>JAAQRM010000503.1:0-246942 GCA_013396095.1 Fusarium sp. NRRL 52700
ATATAAAAAAAAGACTTAATATAGTTATTTAAAAAGATTAAGCTCTTACTTATACTTATTATATATAATAGACTTTATATAATTTATATAAAGTTTAGTATTTTCTTTAATATTTAAATTTATTTAATTTAAATATAATTAAGCTAATATAGCCTTATTTAAAAAAAGTAATAATAAAAAAAAGTATCTTAAAAAATAAAAAAAAAGCTATTTATAAGTAAAAGGTTATATAAAATAATATTTTATAATTAAAGATTAGGAAGTAAATAAAGAAAATTCCTATATATATTAGAAAAATTATAAAAGTTAAGGGTAGGAATAAGTACTTAAAGGGTAAGGATTATTTATTATAAAAATAACTATTTTATAAGTACTAAAGCTTTTACCTTACTTTTATTAATTTTAGTATAGGTAAAGACTTTTTAGCCTAACCTCTGTAGTGTTGCTGAATATAGAACTAGAATGGGTGGGTTAAGTCGGGTGGCTGGCCGTATTTGTTAACCTGGTACCTCTCCTTTCTGCCCGAACGATTATCATCCCTTGGGTCTATCTCATCCAGACCCTGGTAGGACTTAATCAGGAGCTTGAGGCAGACTTTGGAGGCGTGACAGTGTGTATTAGAAAGGGGTTAATGATGATCTTTGAAGTATTCAATGACCCATAGATGTGAGAACCTCTAAGCTTGTCTCTGTGGGCCAAAGGCAAGCAAATATTTGTAAAGATGTAGTAATTGGGAGTCTCTGACTTTACTGGACTGGAGAAGGCTCTCTTTTTTATGATTGCCTCGAATTGAAAATAAGAGCTCATTGGCACCTTAACTAAACTAGACAGCCGTTCTCTCAGCCCTACGAGATTTGGCTGTTTATTATATCGATCTGTTATTCACGAGCAACCAGATGCTCCACAACAATGAGCTTGAACACAATTCATGATTCAATCGAAATTTAAAGATGCGTTTTTGTCGATGTTGTTGATTTGTGCTTGTTATTAACCTTTCAACACATGCATTACTTGATGATTACGCGGCACTGGGAATGGAGGCGAAAAACGGGAAATGGCGGAGAGGAGGGATAAGATGTTTGAGAGACATGGCGACTAGCCGTGTCTTGAACCGCAAAGACCAACGCGCTGTGGTAGTACTGTAGCATTTAGTGTTTATAAGCGGCCGCAAGAGTATGCCTTGCTCATTGACTTTTTCAGCCAGCAACAGTATCATCTGAAGAAGAGAGTCAGCTCGTAGATGCCCAAAACTCTGCTTATCGGGTTCAATAAATTAGAATAACTTGATCTGAGTGAGAAGCGGCGGGTCCCTGGTTCTGAGACCCGATCTAAAACTACACCAGAGGTAGTCTCACTAAGATAAGACGGTGGCACGGCAAGACAGCTAATTAATATTGCTGACGGGCTTGCAAGGAGGCTCAAAAAGGAAGACAACATCCGGCCAAGCCCCAGAAGACTGCAATTTAGCCATCTCAAGGTTCTGAGGCATGGGAAACAAACAGAACTTATAAAAGAGCCCTTGGTTCAGGAGCCCGAGATAAATCTGTACAAGAGCCGCCAGAATTTCCCTGAGATGTTCTGAATCTACCTAGATATTTTTATCACTCAGGAATGAAGTCCTGAGTTTTCTGCGGCCACCAAGAGTGTACTCTGTAAGGATCTTAGATTCCGCCTGCATCTCCACATGTAAGACAAGAAGCTTGGCAAGCTTGGCCTTGAGCTTCTTCCAATGTCGGAACCGACCCGAATCTCGTAAACAATGCACAGACCTAGGCTGACTTTACAGTTGCTTTTACTTTGAGTCCTCTTAAGAATGCGACTTTCAAGTATTTCCGCGTGTCTGAGTTGGGAACAAGTGCCGCATGACAGCACGGAAAAGTCGGAAACACTGCAATCAAGATCAGACGAGGGAAACGTCGGGCGTTGTTTCGTGTTTCAAAATCTCCTTTTTTGAGCATCGCGTTTCGTCAGTGAGTCGGGCTTCGAGACGATCATTTTTGCGAAAGCCCATGCAAGAGCAGGGAAAAGAAAGGTTGCTGGGGGTGGGGCGCAGTGGAGATGAGGACCGTAACGTTAATGCAGAGTTGATGGGCAAGGGTATTGAGTTTGTGCTGCTCGAGTTTGGATGATGCATGGTTACGCAGTAGAGAACATCACTCTCTAGAGGAATCGTCAGTTCTCCCAGACGAGTGCCAACCCTCAATGCTTCGCGATGATCCCCTTAAGTCCTCTAGTCAGGGCAGGGCATGAACATGGTGGCGCCAAGCCTCTTCCTCCAACTTTTGACGCTCACCAATCCCCTCTCCAGAGGTATCCATCAGCTAGAGTTTAGTGGCATTTACCCCTGGATGCTACAGTACCTTGCACTAGATTCACATTCTTGGCAAACAAAACCCATGGTTTGGTGACTGTCAATCCTCTACCAGTACTCCGTACCCGCGCGGCCAGTCGAAACAGCCGGTTCTTTGTGCCTGTAACACCAACATGATGACATTGTATTGGACACAATCAACGGCTGATCGCCGAGAGCAGGGCCTTCAGGGGTCGTGTTCCTTGTCATGTCCGTCTGCGGGGAGAGCTCAGTAATACATTCTCCATAGAATGTAGAGGTCATCATTCAACGGTTGACCATGTCTGAGGCTCATCAGCCAAAGTCTTAGTCTACGCCTGAACCCAACGCGATTCGTCATTTGTTCCTCAAGATATCCTCCCTGCGTGTCTAACTCTGAAAACAGTCCGCCGGGCAAGGGTATCATGTCTTAATACCTAGACTACGGAGTAGCCCCCGTCGTCTATCAACGTTTTGGACTAGCCCAGTCCAGCCTGAAAAGAACAAACGTCTTTGGAGCTTCAGCTTTTAGCTCATTGCGTTCTCGTATTCCCGTTCCCTCTCAGCTGTGATTATATTTTTATCTTTCGGTGGCCCCTCCCTCGTTTATTGTTTCTTCTTATCATACTTTTCATGCCCCCGAAGGCGTCCTCAACTTTTACGCCTGATTTTTCTCTCGTACCTACCTCGTGGTAGGTAGGTAGCTTGATTTGTTTGACTTGAACGCCTCGCTCTTTCTTGAATATTAAGACTCTCGTTCCATATCGCTTGCCGTTAACTGCCTTGGACTTACACTCATTATCGACCCTGTGAAAACTACTATACCTACCAACCTTACCTACCTATCAACTTACTGCCAGCACCCAAAAGACTTGCGTCAATCTTCCAGGAGAAGACTATCGCTGAGCGATCAAGAATCTTAAGCATACTCAAATAGACCCCATACACCATACCATCATCGACAATAGACACATTATGAAGTTCCTCACCTTGGCCAGTTTGGCTTCTGTAGCCATCGCTACCAAGACGCCTCCCAGTTCACTTGACACTGCAAATCCAGGTATGTTCTGCGGTCAGACGGTGTTCCGGGTCACTAACCCTTTCAGATTCTATCCGAGATGTCGCAGGCACCCTCGCCTTCGATGCCATGAAGTATTACAGCGGCAACACATCATCAGTACCCAAAGATCTCGGCGACCTTCAAGATCCATACTACTGGTGGGTAGCTGGAGCCCTATGGGGTGTCATGCTCGACTACTACCACCTTACCGGAGATTACAGTTACAATGATGTGGTCATCCAGGCTCTCCTGGGTCCTACAAATCTCGGCACTGGCAATGACTATATGCCTGCAGAGCATGCCGATGAAGAGGGTAACGATGATCTTTTCTTCTGGGGCTCAGCCGTCCTCTCTGCTGCTGAGCGAAACTTCCCTCAGCCCAACAAGAACCTCCCATCGTGGCTCGATATCAGCATCAACGTATTCAACGAGCTTGCGGGTCGATGGAATACAACAGCTTGTGGTGGTGGCCTCTTGTGGCAGATCTACCCAAGTAACCCGAATGGCATGACATACAAAAACTCGGTCAGCAATGGCGGTTTCTTCCAACTCGCCGCGCGTTTAGCTCGTATCACTGGCGATAACAAATATCTCGACTGGGCTCTTAAGATCTGGGACTGGTCTTGGGAAGTAGGCTTCATCGATCATCGCAATTATCACGTCTATGACGGAGCCAGTGTAGAAGACAACTGCCAGAAGACAACATACCATTCTTTTACTTACACCAGCGGTATCTATCTTTACGGCGCGGCAGTTCTCGCCAACTACACTGAGAAGCCAGAATGGGTCGACCGCTCGAAGCGTCTCTTAGAGGGCACCGATTGGTTCTTTTCACCATTTCCCAATGCAACCAATGTCATGTACGAGGCTGCTTGCGAGACGGTCAATACATGCAACGACGACATGTCCACCTTCAAGGGATATCTATCACGTTTCATGTACCTGTCTATTCAGATGCAGCCCGCTCTGAAGGAGCATGTACACGCTCATCTTCTCCCTTCGGCCAAGGCTGCTGTCCAAACATGTACGGGAGGTAAGTCTGGCCGTGAGTGTGGTATGCGATGGTATAACGCCGGTTTCGATGGAAACCCCGGTCTTGGGCAGCAAATGTGTGCTCTTGAAGCTGTTCAGGGCCTGTTGCTAAGTGATGCTCCTGCGCCGCTCAAGGGCGATGATGTCAAGGTTATCCGCAGCACAGACTGGGCTGCCATGGAGAAGGATGGGTCTAAAGTTAAGAGCACACCAACGTCTTCGTCAGAGACATCATCAGCAACTGCAGCTCAGCCTACCAAGAGTACGGATGCTGCTACTATCCCCCGAGCGGATCTCGTTCTGGCTTCGGTCAGTATTGGAAGTGTCCTCATGTTCTTGGGATGGGCCTGAAAAAAACTTATTAGATATTTATTAGACCTTATAGATATAGAACGGAAGTGGCGTCGGGTATCTGGATGACTGGTCTGAGAGACTACTTTGGTATAAAACACTCATACTATGAGTGTTGCTTTTATTAATTCTACGAGATTACGTCTAGAATGTCGTTTTATCGCCCTTTTCCCCATCTGGTGCTCTAGTTTATGAGCCTCTCACCTCGGCCAACGTCGTCTTCAGCGACTCCAGAAATCTTGTCACCTCGGCATCTGTGCCGACTGTAATTCGTAGGCATCCTTGGCATCCGTGCTCTTTTCCTCTGAATCGCACGACAACGCCCTTACCCTCAGCAAGCTTCTCATACACGGCCAACGCGACAGTGTTATCCGGCTCGCCCGCGGTGTTAAGCATTTCGTAAAGCAAAAAGTTGCTTTCAGTGCCACCTCGTAGACGACCAACACCGGGAATTTTTGGAAGTTCCTTGATAAGACGATCACGCTGCTCAAGAAGGCGCGCACGATGGTCTCGCATAATAGCGAGTCCCTTTTCGGAGACAGCGTACGACGCAAGGGCACTTGTAGGGCTGGAGATGTTGTAAGGCGCCTTGAGACTATTGAGAAGTCGTGCAATAGGGGGCGATGTGAATGCAGCACCGAGTCGGATGCCAGCCATACCAAAGGCTTTAGAGAGGGTTTGCGTAACGACGAGGTTAGGAAACTCGGTCACCCATTCAGCCAGAGAAGCATCTTCGGGGGCAAAGTCGATGTATGCCTCGTCGAGAACGACAACGCCGTTCCATGTTGGGTGATCTAGAATCTGTTGAACGTCGGACTTGGCAAGGACCGAGCCAGTGGGGTTTCCAGGCGAGCAAAGGTAGACAAGTTTGATGTTGGACTCTTTTTCCAGAGCTTCCATGACAGCTGGCACATTTATGCTGAAGGTGGGGGCTTCTAGAAGGGGAACTTTGACGAGAGCCACATCATTGACCTGTGCAGAGACAGAATACATGCCATACGTCGGCGGGCACGTAAGGATGCGGTCCTTTCCAGGAATGCAAAAGCATCGCAACAGAGCATCGATAGCCTCATCACTACCAACACCCACAAACAAATTCTCAGGCTTGAGCGTCTTATCTGTGTGGGCGTGGGTGTTTCGCAGCTCGCAGAGCTGCTTCTTCAACGGCTCCTGGTGAGGATCAGGATAACGGTGCAGGCCCAGCAAGTCGACCTCCACACCATTGGCAGCCTTCCCTGCAACGTCTGCACTCAGAGAAGGGCCGTACGCATTCTCATTTGCGTCGAGAAGGATATTGGTGCCATCATCCTTGTAGTCGCTGGGGAAAGTTAGTCGTTGCTGCAATGCGGGGGAGGGGCAACATGCTCTCTCGCGCAGCGATATGGCTGGAGGGCCAAGATGTTTGGCCTAGCACAGCTTTCGAGGTTGAAGGGAGCCATTTTGGTGGTGGTCTATCTCCTGATGGACTGAGGAGTAATGAGGATGCGTGGCTCTTTAAGATGTTGTGTTTACCACTTTTTGGTTGCTGAGTCCGACGCCGGAGGGGAGTCATTGACTTTTTTGTGGGGCTTTCATCTTGTCATGCGCATGCAATGCATAATGTATCAAGGTTTGGTGTTTAGAACCTTGATAAGCAACTGAAGAAGGTAAAGGCTTGAAGTACGAAAGGACCATTGTTTCCTGACATGCAATTGAGGCTTGAGCTCAGGTATATTGATGTTGGACTCATGCATCTGCCAAGGCATGAATAAGGTACCCTGAAGGACAATGAAAATTTCAAACAACTGTTTCATGGTCAAGACCAGACGATAGTGAACATGGCGACTATATATCTATTAATGTAATCTGGTGTTCATTGCACAACAGAATTATTTTATGTATTTGTCGACGGTAGACACCCACCAAGACAGACAAATGAATTCATTTCTAGGTAATACTCCATGGTCTTCATATCCTTCCTACCATGATAATTTGCCATTGTCGTAATCCTAACAGAGAAAAGCCGAAGACTAGGTACCTACCTAGCGGCCAAGTACCAGAATAAAACCAAACCCTATTTCAGGATCAGGGCTCGTGGCCACGGTCAAGCCAGCAAGACGAGTAGGCGTCGCCAAACATCAGCTCGACTCAACACCACAGGAATCATACTGATTGAAAAATTAGCAAAGGTCGCGTGGCCCAATGGCAAGGCGTCTGACTACGAATCAGAAGATTCTGGGTTCGATCCCCAGCGTGATCATTCTTTTTGGACTCTAGTATTCAGTATCATCAGTTCTAACTAGGAGAATACTCTTGGCTAAGTCTTTATGTAACTCCCTTGAGCCATAATTGGCGAGATAATAAGGCTTGTTTTATGTGCTTTTATATTCTTATTATATTATATTTTATAATATTTTTATAACACTAAGGTACTTTAAGCCTTAGGTATTTTATATTAATTCTTATTATAACGTGGTTGATAAGCGAGTGACCCAGTCAAGTGAGTGACCCAGCTTAACCTACACTTTAAAAGCTAACTTTTAAAAGCTAATATAAAATCTAAGCTAAGCCTAAAATAGCTAAGATTTTAAAGTTATATATTTAACTATCTAGAAAAGCTATATTATTAATAAGATAATTCTAACTAATTTATTTATAGCTAGTATATAAAAAGTTTATTCACACTGTATAAATAAGCTTTACTATATAAAGTAAAATAGCTAAAAATCTGGAAAAAATACCTTTATATAGCTTATAGCTATTTATGTATAAAACTATTTTTTCTAGATTTTTAACTAATTTATCTAAGGTAGTTAGGTACTATAGGGTAGGCTATTTTTAGCTATACAGTGTAGTGGGTCACTCGCTTGTCTGGGTCACTCGCTTATCAACTACGTTAATGTAGAAATACTAGCTTTTATTTACTTTTAACTATTTAATATATTTATTTTTACTTTTTATTAATATATAATAGTGTCCTAAAGAGAATATATTATTAATAGACTAGAGTCTAGTAAAATTAATATATATTTACACCTGGTCGCTATAGGAAGAACACGCCCTACAAGGTCTATAGTCATGGAATGGGCAGATAGGTATTTCTAACTTGAGGCTTTGTGCTTATAAAGCGCCAGCATGAATTGGTGTATCTGGTCTGTCACTTTCAATCTGCGTTTAAAACATACCGGAAAGCTTAACATATATCAGCTCAGATTGTATTGGACTGCTTCTCAACTTGACAGAAACTTTACAAGTACAATCTTACTAAGAATGGGGTAACTTGGGGACCCCGGACTCAGAATAGGTCAACCACGAAGACATACTACGGTAATTTTATACAACGAACAATGTACGATCCTGAAAGTTTAAAATCGCGCTTGAGGTGGACAAGCAAGCTCTCTGTCTGTGTCGTCCACGATCTTGGACCGAGACTTGGACGCCAGGAATCATTCAAGAGCAAGGTCGCGTGGCCCAATGGCAAGGCGTCTGACTACGAATCAGAAGATTCTGGGTTCGATCCCCAGCGTGATCATTTCTTTTTGCCGGTTTTGAGTCTGCTTGGGTCTGAGAATATCGGGCCGTGTTCACCTGTAGTGAAGCATGTTCTCGGGTATGAGACTGCTTCTGGGAAGTGTGACGTTCAAGAGTGATACTCAGCTGCTCTGGGTGGCGTGCGGCTGAAAATAAGAGTAAACAAGCCTGATGTCGAATTAGTGATAGGGAGGCGCTGGCGTTGACGACAGTTATAAACTCAGCCAGCCCTCGTCGGTATGTGTCTCACATGGACTGCAGCTCCTAGACTACCCTTGTCAATGGACGCTCATTGGATGTGTCTGCAACCTGAACAGTTGGAGTTTTAGAGAAGTATGCAGATCGAAGAATAGACTGAGGCTGTATGAACCATATATGTGAGTATATGGATTGAGTCTGGTGGAAAATAGGTACACGCACATGAACGAAAGCTAAATCATAAATTAAACGCGGTTTGTACAAAGGGATATACACTGACGTTGAACACGTATTGCTGACGGAACCGTAGCTGAGGTGTAACCGTGACAAAAACGGCGTTGGTACCCACCCGGAGTGCCGTAACATTTGGACCCACACAACTACGTCTCAACTGTCCACCGTTGAGTTAACTCTAGGTTTCATTTCCAATCCTGGAACCTGAACCAACTGAACCGCGTCCATACATATCCATATCCGTACACAAGCGACAAGCCCAGCCTCCCGATCCCACGCCATACGACCTCCTGTCACTCCTCACTTGTCACTCACCGAATTGATGGACTGACCGACTGATTGGACCCCATTCGTGTTCCGTCGCCAGCCAACGACAAGCCTGTTCTCGCTCACACACGCGCAATCCCAACACATCCCTCCCACTATTATACGCTGCGGTCTGCCGCTGCTATAGCACAGCCAGTACAGCACGCGCTGCCGCTTGAAGCGCTGCACTGACGCCTTGACGCCCTGAAAGCGACAGCCCAGCCCAGGTCACAGTCACAGTCACATTCACAAACAGCCATGTACTCCGCCGGCTACGGCTTTAGCAACAATGCTGCTCCCTCTTTCAACAACCCTGCCCCACAGCAGCAGTCCGGAGCCCAGCCAGCCGCTCAGCAGATGATGTATAACCAGCAGCAGCAGTTCGCCGGCATGACGCCTCAAGGAGGCTTTAACCCTGGCGCGAATCCTCAAATGATGGGTGCTGGTCCGGGAGGCATGATGCCAAACGCAGGAATGCAGCATATGGCTGCCAATGGTCAGAGTAGGTACCACTTCTTCATTCTCGCGCAATCTCCGATCGAATCTTTCACGACGCGCCTGCTTCCAACGCTCCTGTAAACAGCTCCAGCCTCTTTAGCGATGTGTGGGCAAGCCTGTGGTTAGGCATCATTAAGAAGAAGGGTGGCGCAAAACGATATGCGACACGGCAAAGCACTCCTCCTTTATACCTGACTAACATATTGCGCACAGTGGCAGGTTTCCAACAGCAATTCGCTGGTAACCCTTACGGTCAAGTCGTTCCCTCGTCGGTCGCTCCTCAGAATTTTGCGCCAAATTATATGATGGGCGGAGGCATGCAGGGCTTCCCGATGAACCAACCCGGAATGCCCCAGAATCCTCAAATGATGCAGCGATTGCAACAGCAACAGCAAGCGCAGGCCCAAGCACAGCAGCAGCAGCAGCAGCAGCAGCAACAACAACAACAACAAGCTGCTAACCCCGCTGGTTTGGGCCAGGTATCGACCCCTCAAAGACCCCCAAGTGCAGCACAAGGAACACCAAACAATGCTCTGCCTTCGCAGCAGGGTCAATTTCCGACTTCTCAGCCTCCCTCTCAAAGCCAGACCCCCACGAACCAGCAGTCCCAACAACCACAGTCGCAACAGCAGCAGCAGACTCAACAAGCTCCGACACAGGTGCAAGTGCAGCAGCAGCCCCAGCAGCCCTTATCTGCCGGATTATCGACACCCCAGACGCCAACCTTCTCTACAAATCAAGGACCGGCTGTCAATGGACCTCTAACAGCGGCTCCGCTGAGCCCCGGTACCGAATCTCGAGATAAAGAACGATTCGCATTGTTGCTCGATATCAACCACGAGCTTCTCTATGAATCTATACAAATTCAGACAACCCAACAAGAACTGAAGAAGGAGATTGCTGCAGCTGCAAACCCTGCCGATAAAAAACCGACAGACGAGGAGACGCAACTACAGCAAGACTATCTCCAGTGAGCTCTCATACGGATAACGAATTACTTTACACAACTAACCGTGCCCCAGATGTATGAGGAGATTGCAAGCAAACTTGTCGTATATGGCCGCACTTGCAGATCGGAAGCCTGAAGTTAAAGTTCCACCCTGTCCAGCATACCTCACTGCTCCTGCTCTCACTCTTTCGCTCAAACTCCGGGCCCCAGCTGTTGGACCTGAAGGTGCAGACAACAACATCGACCCGGTCGCTGACCGTGAAGAGAGAAACAATAGCATAAGGGATCTGTATTCAAGATTACAGGCTGTCTTCCCCGGCATTGACCCGAAGAGAGAACCAGCTTACCGTATGAATACACAAGGCGGCCAGAAGCCTGGCATGATGGGAAGCCAGGCCAGCCCGACAGCACAAAGGACGCCCAAGATCACGAATATGGGGGCACCTCCTATGCCCTAACGTTTCTGGCTCAGATGACTACTGAGTGAGACAAAGAACTTGGAGGCGTAGATAGATATTTTGCAATGTTTTATAGACACAGATGGAGTTCTTTTGGGTCAAGTCGACCATTTCATCTAACGAATAGCATAACACTTTTTTCTTCTTTTTCATGGTATAAAGGCTGGCTTGGTCTTGAGAGCTCGACAAAATGGCAGATTAGAAGCAATATTGTTATAAGAATAGCGTTACTTTCGAGGTGGTTCAAAGGAGAAGTGTATATGTAGTAGGTGATTTTGCTCAGGGCGTTGAGGAGCTTGCTTCAGGAATATTAGCAATGAAAAGCCAAGAGATTCTAGCTTGTAGACTTGATTTTACGTTCATTTTTGGCTGTATCAATTTCGCGAACCTGCAATGTCACAAAGTGCTGTGGTTTTCACCGAATCGATCAAGCCAAATCTGTCTACATGAAATAATAACACTTCCATCTGTTCTACATTCGAGTTTGGAACTTTTATCACTTAGAAGGGATTTGTATGTATGCATCTTCAATTGCAACGGAGCATACAATAATCATTTCTCTGCTCCATAATTATTGAGACAATTCATGTTGTAGCACGAACCTCATGTCGGGATACTTGCTATGACCTGCTACTGGACCTGCGTATCGGGTTTTGGCGGCTTGCATGAGGCTAACCGTGACTGAGGGTGGACAATCACCATGAACTAATCCAATCATAGCAAGATCAGATGTAAGAAAAAAAAATCTTTTTCAAGCTGTGGAGGTGGATGCTGAGCGGAAAGTGGGTGTTGGATGTTTAGCCTGTGATGTAAAGCGCCTTTTTCTCACTGCCGCCCTGGGCTCGAGCTTTTTCGATCATGGATCTTGGGACGCTGAGTGCCGGCTGAGAAAAGGCTGTCATGCTGCACGCGTTGCTTGCTGACTGCAAGACTTTCTCACAGGAAGCGTTAGTATTATGCTTACGGACTGAAAGCTTACAAGCCTTTCTGCAGCTTCCAGAGAGGCTGCCTACGCATTTATTAGCGATGCATTGCTTTCCACGTTAAAGACTTTGTCATGACAACTCCAAGCCGCATATGTCGTAGATATTTCTTCCGTTACCGGAGTCTTTCACAAGTCTCCCCGCCATCTGCCATGGCACTCGGGCAGGGAATTTTCCAATGCCTTGACCCGTATCGACAGTGCGGCTAAACCCTGACCGCTGATCCAACAAACCCACTCTCGAGGCTCAAGTCCAACCATTTCTGATGAGCGATCGGTCATGATGAAAGGTTGTTGCGCAGCCTGTGGAGAGGCTTGAGAAGTTTGGCCAAGGCATGGCGGGGCATTTTAGTGTCCCTGCAGATTTTAATGGAATGCTGCGATTGGCAGCATCGAGGGAACCATCTCTCAATTGGCCAATTAGAGCTTATAGTAATACACAGCGGGGAGCACCCTGTACTGCAGCCCCGGCGATAAAAAAAAGTTTCCAGGGCCGCTTTCATCAAGAGCCTTCCTTCTTTTTTCCCCCTCCTCCCAAACCCTCGCTCTTCTCAACATCCTCTTCACCTCTTAACTACAGTTGAGGCTGATGATTGCGAGGTAGCTTCTGACCTTACCAGGGTAGCTCTGAAAACGAGTTAACTTGCCGGCCCGTCGCTCGCAATCTCCCTGTCCTCCCGCGACGACCCCTCCACGTCGTTGCCCCGCGCTTCTTTGGGTATTTTGTTGATATAGCCCAGCACCGGAGCCTTTCTGTTTCTTTCTCTTCTTCACCTGTAAACCATTGCCATAGCCCCTACAATGGCTTTGGTTCCTCAGCCTCCCGCCTCCGCGCGCCAGATTGGCGCCGAGGATGATGGCCTCGTCTGCCTCGAGCTTGAAGATGGCTCCTCTTTCCAGGGCTACAGCTTTGGTGCTCAAAAGAGCATTGCTGGAGAGCTGGTCTTCCAAACGGGTATGGTTGGCTATCCTGAGTCCGTCACGGATCCTTCGTACCGCGGCCAGATCCTCGTCATCACTTTCCCTCTCGTTGGAAACTATGGTGTTCCATCGCGCGAGGCCATGGATGAGCTCCTCGGCGATCTGCCAGCTCACTTCGAGTCTAGCGAAATCCACATTGCTGGTCTAGTCACAGCTTCATATGCTGGCGAAGACTTCTCCCATTTCTTAGCCGAATCCTCTCTGGGCACATGGCTCAAGGAGCAGGGCGTTCCTGCCATGTACGGCGTTGACACTCGCTCTTTGACCAAGAGAATCCGTGAGAAGGGTAGTATGTTGGGCAAGATGCGCCTTGAGACCCGTGGCCTGACCAATGGCTCTGCCAACAGCCAGGCTGACGATGCCTTGGCTGCTTTGCCCGCAGACCACTTTGAGCAGATCGAATGGGTCAACCCAAACACCAAGAACTTGGTGGCCGAAGGTGAGTTTCCTAGCGTTTTCAAACTCGAAGACGCATGCTCATTATCTATGTAGTTTCCATTAAGGCTCCCAAGCTCTACAAGCCTCCGACCTCTGTCGCCCGTAAGCACCCATCTGGGCGTACTATCCGTGTTTTGTGCCTCGATGTTGGTATGAAGTTTAACCAGCTGAGGTGCTTCCTCAAGCGCGGTGTCGAGGTCCTTGTCTGTCCTTGGGACTACGACATCGCCAGCGCCATTGACGAGTTCGACGGTCTCTTCCTCTCCAATGGTCCCGGTGACCCCGCTATGCTCGACAACGTCGTCAAGAACATCGCTGCCGTCCTCGAGAAGAACGAAATCCCCGTTTTTGGTATCTGCTTGGGACATCAGCTCCTCGCCCGTGCTGCTGGTGCCACCACCAAGAAGATGAAGTTCGGTAACCGTGGTCACAACATTCCTTGTACCAGCATGGTTACAGGAAAATGTCACATCACTTCTCAGAACCACGGTTTCGCTGTCGACACTGACAGCCTGACCAATGGCTGGAAAGAGCTCTTTGTCAACGCCAATGATGGCAGTAACGAGGGTATCTTCCACACTGAGAAGCCCTACTTCAGTGTGCAGTTCCATCCCGAGAGCACCCCTGGTCCTCGCGACACTGAGTTCCTTTTTGATGTGTTCATTAACACCATGGCCAACTGCGCTGAGAAGCCCGAGCTCCTCAAGGCTCCTGTCAGCTTTCCTGGCGGCACCATCGAGGAGAACGAGCGTCTTCACCCCCGCGTCTCCGTTCGCAAGGTCCTCGTTCTTGGCAGTGGTGGTCTCAGCATTGGTCAGGCTGGTGAGTTTGACTACTCTGGTAGCCAAGCTATCAAGGCTTTGAAAGAAGAGGGCATCTACACTGTCCTCATCAACCCCAACATTGCCACTATCCAGACCTCAAAGGGCTTGGCTGACAAGGTTTACTTCCTCCCTGTCAACGCCGACTTCGTTCGAAAGGTCATCCAGTATGAGCGGCCTGATGCTATCTATGTGACCTTCGGTGGCCAGACCGCCCTTCAAGTCGGTATCCAGCTCAAGGATGAGTTCGAGTCTCTCGGTGTCAAGGTCCTTGGTACTCCGATCGACACCATCATCACCACTGAGGATCGTGAGCTCTTTGCCCGAAGCATGGACTCTATTGGCGAGAAGTGTGCCAAGTCCGCCTCTGCCAACAACATTGACGAGGCTATGCACGTCGTAAAGGACATTGGCTTCCCCGTCATTGTGCGTGCTGCCTATGCCCTTGGTGGTCTCGGTAGTGGCTTCGCCAACAATGAGGAGGAACTCATGGATCTCTGCAACAAAGCTTTCGCCGCCAGTCCCCAAGTTCTGATTGAACGTAGTATGAAGGGCTGGAAGGAGATCGAGTACGAGGTTGTCCGTGATGCTCAAGACAACTGCATTACAGTCTGTAACATGGAGAACTTCGACCCTCTCGGTATCCACACTGGTGACTCTATTGTTGTCGCTCCCTCGCAGACCTTGTCTGATGAAGACTACAATATGCTGCGAACAACAGCTGTCAATGTCATTCGCCATCTTGGCGTTGTCGGAGAGTGCAACATTCAGTACGCCCTGAACCCCTTTTCCCGCGAGTACTGCATTATCGAGGTCAATGCCCGTCTGTCTCGATCTTCTGCTCTCGCCTCTAAGGCTACAGGTTACCCCCTGGCCTTTATCGCTGCTAAGCTTGGTCTTGGTATTCCTCTCAAGGAGATTAAAAACTCAGTCACCAAGTCCACCTGTGCTTGCTTCGAGCCCTCGCTCGATTACGTCGTGGTCAAGATGCCTCGATGGGATCTCAAGAAGTTTACCCGCGTGTCCACTCAGCTTGGTTCATCCATGAAGAGTGTAGGTGAAGTTATGAGTATTGGTCGATCTTTCGAGGAGGCCATCCAGAAGGCCATCCGAGCCATTGATTTCCACAACCTCGGCTTCAATGAGACGGAAGCCCTCATGAGCATTGAGGATGAGCTCCAGACCCCCTCTGACCAGCGTCTATTTGCCATCGCCAATGCTATGCACGAGGGATACACTGTCGACAAGATTTGGGAGTTGACCAAGATCGACAAGTGGTTCCTCCGCAAACTCAAGGGCTTGAGCGACTTTGCCAAGAGAATGACTTGCTACAGCACAACCGACATCACCACCAGCCCCTCTATCCTTCTCCAGGCCAAGCGGCTGGGTTTCAGTGATCGTCAGCTCGCCAAATTCTGGAGCTCCAACGAGATTGCTGTCCGTCGCCTGCGACTTGAGGCTGGTATCCAGCCCTTCGTCAAGCAGATTGATACCGTCGCCGCCGAATTCCCCGCCTTCACAAACTACCTCTACATGACTTACAATGCCTCTGATCACGATGTCAACTTCGACGATCACGGTGTTATGGTCCTTGGCTCTGGTGTTTACCGTATCGGTTCATCCGTCGAGTTCGATTGGTGCTCTGTCCGAGCTATTCGAACCCTCCGTGCTACCGGGTTCAAGACAATCATGGTCAACTACAACCCGGAGACGGTCAGTACAGATTACGATGAAGCTGATAAGCTTTACTTCGAGAACATCAACCTCGAAACAGTCTTGGACATTTACCAGCTTGAGAACTCAAGCGGTGTTTTGGGTGCCATGGGTGGTCAAACCCCCAACAACATTGCACTCCCTCTACACCGTGCCGGTGTCAAGGTTCTGGGCACTTCTCCCGAGATGATTGACAATGCCGAGAACCGATATAAGTTCTCTCGTATGCTGGACCGCATTGAGGTCGATCAACCCACCTGGAAGGAACTTACTAGCTTTGCTGAAGCTCAGGAGTTCTGTAACGCTGTTTCTTATCCTGTACTAGTTCGACCCTCGTACGTCCTCTCGGGTGCTGCTATGAACACAGTTTACTCTGAGAAGGATCTCAAAAACTATTTGGACCAGGCTGCTGAGGTTTCTCGGGAACATCCTGTCGTTATTACCAAGTACATTGAGAATGCCAAGGAGATTGAGATGGACGCTGTTGCCAAGGACGGTAAGGTTATTGGACACTTTATTTCCGAGCACGTCGAGAACGCTGGCGTCCATTCCGGTGATGCTACCCTTATCTTGCCTCCTCAAGATTTGGAGGCCACTACCATTGAACGTATTGAGGAGGCTACTCGCAAGATTGGCCAGGCCCTCAACGTCACTGGCCCTTTCAACATTCAGTTCATTGCCAAGGACAACGACATCAAGGTCATCGAGTGTAACGTTCGTGCCTCGCGTTCGTTCCCCTTCGTGTCCAAGGTCATGGGTGTTGACTTGATCGAGATGGCCACCAAGGCCATCATGGGGCAGCCTTTCCAGGCTTACCCTCCCACCGATCTTGCCCCCAACTGCGTCGGTGTGAAGGTCCCTCAGTTCAGTTTCTCTCGTCTTTCCGGTGCCGATCCCGTTCTGGGTGTCGAGATGGCCTCTACAGGTGAGGTTGCTTGCTTCGGTGTTGACAAGAATGAGGCCTATCTGAAGGCCTTGATGTCTACTGGTTTCAAGATCCCCAAGAAGAACATCCTCCTGTCCATTGGATCCTACAAGGACAAGCGTGAGATGCTTCCTTCCGTCCAGAAGCTTGAGAAGCTCGGCTACAAGCTGTTCGCTACTTCCGGTACCGCCGATTTCCTCCAGGAGCACGGCGTTCAGTGCCAATACCTTGAGGTTCTCGGTAAGGAGGAGGATCGCAGCTCTGAGTTCTCTCTCACCCAGCATCTGGCCAAGAACACTATTGATCTGTATATCAACTTGCCTTCCAACAACAAGTACCGTCGTCCTGCCAACTATATGAGCAAGGGTTATCAGACTCGACGTATGGCTGTTGATTACCAGATCCCGCTCGTTACCAACGTCAAGAACGCCAAGATTCTCGTTGAGGCCATTGCCCGCCACTTCGAGCTTGAAGTCTCTAAGCGCGATTACCAGACCAGCCACCGAACTATCGTGCTGCCTGGTCTAATCAACATCGCTGCTTTTGTTCCAGGCATCGCTACTGCCAGCAATGATGACCTTCAAACAGTGACCAAGGCCTCCATTTCTGCTGGTTTCAGCATGATCCGGGTTATGCCTCTGGGTGTTGATGGCGCCATCACTGATGCCCTCACTTTGAAGACCGCTCAGCAGAACAGCAGACGGGGTGGTTACTGTGACTACAACTTCTCTGTGGCAGCTACCTCAGACAATGCTGATCAGATCAGCCATGTTACCGGCGAGGTTGGCTCTCTCTTCATCCCCTTCAACCACCTCTCTGGCAACATCAGCAAGGTTGCTGCTGTTACTGCTCACTTCGATTCTTGGCCTACGCACAAACCTATTGTCACCGATGCTAAGCTAACTGACTTGGCCTCTATTCTTCTCCTTGCCAGCCTCCACAACCGTCGCATCCACGTTACTTCGGTTACCAACAAGGACGATATTAAGCTTATCGCTCTTAGCAAAGCTAAGGGACTTCAAGTCACCTGCGACGTCTCGATCTACTCTCTTTACCTCAGCCGTGACGAGTACCCTGAGTGCGAGCGTCTGCCCACTGCCGCTGATCAGAAGGCACTCTGGCAGCACATGTCGACCATTGATGTGTTCTCCATTGGTAGTCTGCCTTACCGCCTGGCTACCTCGCTCGGCCATAAGGGCGATCCTCATATGGGTATCTCTGATGCTCTCCCTCTGCTGCTCACTTCAGTTGCTGAGGGTCGTTTGACTGTTGACGACATTAAGGAACGCCTTTACACCAACCCTATGGAGATCTTCGAGCTCCACGATCAGTCTGGTACTACCATTGAGGCTGAGATCGACCGTCCCTACACCGTGGCTCCCGGTACCTTCTGGTCTCCCTTTGTGGGCCGCACTATGCGTGGATCTGTTCAACGAGTCACTTTCCAGAACACCACTGTCTGCCTTGATGGTGAAGTCCTGCCTGTCTCGCCTCAGGGTAAGGACATGTCTTCGCATATCGCTCCTCCCATGTCGCCTCCAGTCAAGCCCACCACCTCAATCGCCCAAGCCACCGACTCTCCCCAAGCCCGCCGCATGTCCATGCTGGGTGGCTTCCAGCCCCTGAACCGTCTCCGCGGTGTCGATGCTGGTGCCGTTGGCGCTACTCTGCCTTCGCCTGCTCGTGGTGCTGCTCCTGTTGAGGAGCTCGCCCCTGGTCTCCAACTCCAACCTCTGGTCAGCTCTTCTCTGCAGCAGCTCCTGGCTCGGCCTTCGTCATTCAAGAACACACACGTCCTGTCCGTCAAGTCCTACAGCCGAGCTGATCTCCACCTGCTCTTCACCGTTGCTCAGGAGATGCGTCTTGGTGTCCAACGCGAAGGTGTCTTGAATATTCTTCGAGGCCGCGTTTTGACTACTCTCTTCTACGAGCCCTCGACTCGCACGTCGGCTTCGTTCGATGCTGCTATGCAGCGTCTTGGTGGACGCACCATCGCCATCTCCACCTCTCACTCTTCTGTCCAGAAGGGCGAGACTCTCCAGGATACCCTCCGTACTCTGGCTTGCTATGGTGATGCTGTTGTTCTCCGTCACCCTGAGGAGACCAGCGTTCATGTTGCTGAGAAATACAGCCCTGTCCCTGTTATCAACGGTGGCAACGGCAGCAAGGAGCACCCCACGCAGGCTTTCCTTGATCTCTTCACTATCCGTGAGGAGTTGGGTACCGTACAGGGCTTGACCATCACCTTCCTGGGTGACCTTCTCTATGGTCGACCTGTGCACTCCCTTGTATACCTACTGCGACACTACCACGTCCAGGTCCAGCTGGTCGCCCCCAAGGCTCTGGCTTTGCCACCTAAGGTTCGAGAGCAGCTCGTTGCTTCCGGACAGCTTCTCTGCGAGTCTGAGACTCTCACACCTGAGATCCTGGCTCGCAGTGACGTGCTGTACTGCACACGTGTGCAGCGGGAGCGCTTCCCTACTGAGGAGGAGTACCAGCGCGTTAAGAACTCCTACCGAGTGGACAACGCTTCGCTCAAGCATGCTAAGAGCTCTTCAATTGTTATGCACCCCCTCCCCCGCAACGAGGAGGTTGCCGAGGAGGTCGACTTCGACCAGCGGGCTGCATACTTCCGACAGGTAAGCATTGATTTCTACGATATGTTGATCACATTGCTAACATGATGTTTAGATGCGCTATGGCCTCTACTGCCGCATGGCTCTGTTGGCGTTGGTTATGGCTGATTCGTAGACTTATACATGAGTCGGTCGGAAAGGATTTGAAAAGTTTCATGGCATGATTGGATTTTTGTAATTTTTTGCTTTTTTCAAAGCCGGATAGAAATTGGCGTGCGTTAGCAAGCATTCCAGGATGACCCGTGAACGACATTTGATGTTATAGAATGTGTAAATGAGACGCGACTCACGTCGTCGGCGTACGGTTTTATGTATGTTATGTATCATGTATATATACGTATCATCGGATACGTTTATTTAATTTATAATACTTATTTAACATTTCACCCGTGCGTTTCGTGTGTTTTGTGTGCGTGCCTGTTTTCTCTGCTTTTCGTGGCGTGAATATCATTAGACGGGCACTCCATAGTTGCCTAGGTAGTGCAGATACTCAAAGTTCCTCGGCCAAGTTCTTGATGTTGATATTGTTGTGTTTGTTCATCTACGGTCCGTATTGTGCTATGAATGATGGTGCATTTATCGAAATCTCATTGTTTGTCCTTGGAATGAAATGAGGTAGCAAATAGAAACTTCCTTTGCTTCGAAGATGTCATGACTCCACCACCCGCCGATAGCGCAGTACGTACCTTTTTCCCTCTTGAACATCCCATTCCATCGTATGCCTCAAAGTTCGTCCAGTGAGTCAAATCGCATGATTTCCTACAGTAGACTCATATATATCTCAATGCGTCTTCTGATACCTAACTCCAGCTCTAGGTTGTTCTCTACTGCAAAAATGGCGCTTCATTCAGCGGATACTTCGAAGCTGATCTGTATGTTCAACGTTGCCCCGCCAGTCTTGCCATCATGACTCTTCTCTTTAGAACACACTATTTGTTCAAGGAGCAGTCTACTAACAACTCATAGTCGCCCCCGCGGGCCATCAGGCAACAGGGCAAGCCGAGCAGTTTACCAAGGGAACTCTTGTTCGGTCACAGCTAAACCCAGCATCACCCATCCCCCAATTCCACGCATGGTTCTCCCGTGCCCAGGAGAATGATTCTGGGGTAGATCATCCTGAATCATGCACTCTCTCAACAGCATCTCTCCCCTCAGGTCGTATCTCCTCTCGTACTGTGTATCTAAAGGAGCTCGACAGCCGCGGCTTTGTCATCTACACCAACCTGGGCACGTCTCGTAAGGCAGCTGATATAGCGACTAACCCCCGTGCTGCGATGCTATTCTTCTGGGAATCCCTACAGCGTCAAGTCCACGTTGAAGGGCGGGTGGAGAAGATCTCCCGTGAAGAAAGCCAGACATACTACGACACACGAGCTCGGGGAAGCAGAATTGGCGCATGGGCTAGTCGACAGAGTCAAGTACTTGAGCCACAAGGTGACGATGACGATGGCCGCAAGCAGCTGGAGGGATGGGTTAAAGAGGTTGAGAAGCGGTTTGAGGGACAGGAGAAAATCCCTGTTCCTGAGTTTTGGGGTGGGCTGAGGATTGTCCCAGATAGGATCGAGTTCTGGCAAGGAAGGGAGAGTAGACTTCACGACAGGTTCGTCTATGAACGGGAGGGCGAGGAAGAGGAGTGGACACTGAAGAGGCTGAGTCCATGAGCTCCTCAGGAAATTCGTCACATGCAGTTGGGATAAGGATTTCCCTGAGGAAGCGCCCAAAGGCGACGGTGATTCATTGATTTAGAAGAGATTTAGACTAGTTTTTTTCATCCAGGGCCATTTGCTCCACCTTTTTCTGGAGCTTAGTACTGTCGTCTTTCTTCTTTTTTTTGTTCCTTTTTTTGGAGACTCTCTGGTTGTTAACCCCCCCCTAAAATCATCAAAAGTTAGACAAAGTTTAGGCTGGATGAGCTTGGTGAACTTACAACTCGGACGATGGTGCCGGGAGGGGCGAGGGACAAGCCGCCAGAGACAATCTTGATATTTCCAGCTACTAATAGTTAGTAATTGTATAACTTTGCATAACTTTGTATAAATAGATAACTACTTACGGAGGCTAAGGCAGGCGTCTACAGTATGGTTTGCCTTACGGCAAACAGAACAGAAAAGCCGTTTAGGCTTAGGGGTAGGGGCCTCGGCCCCACCCCCACTGGTTTGCCCCCCCTTATCCGGAGGGTCCTATAGTATATCAGTACTCTTGGATGAATGGCATCGTGGAGATATCATGAACAGATGGTGAACATGTCGTGACCATGTCATGGAGATGTCGTTAATAAGAGGGAGGGTCTGGCTGTATACATACGTTATTAGGTTTGGTCTATATAAGTAAGAGTCAGTGTATATACTGGTAAGACAAGTATAGTAGAAACTTACAGCCGCCATCAAGGACAAAAAAAAAAAGAAGTTTTTATTTTATTTTCTTGCTATATTTATATATCAGTAAATCAAAATACACAAGTAATAAATGAAATGTCTCTGAATTGAAAGTAAAGAAGGAAATTGTACTATAGTGAATATTGGGGTAGAGATAAGTGTGCAGAAGTGCAAGAATAGGGGAAGCAAGTGAAGTTAATAGAGGACAAGGAGAACAGAAAAGGTATGAGGTAGATTCTTGCGAAAGGATAAGGCTATAAGATGGTCGCTCTCCGAAAATATAGAGATCGTAAAGGGCAGGGCACATCACGCCAAAGGGAAGAGCTCGTGGAAACATGAAGGTATGGGTTTTTGCGTCAAGAGAAGGGAAGATATCATGGAATAGGCATAGATACTAGATTCTCATGAGCTAAGAACCGTGAGATCTTGAAGGGCATTCTCTAACTCCATTAAGATTACATGAGGGAAGAAGCAGAAGGGGAAAGCAAGAAAGGAGCGGTGACGGTAAGGTAAAGGGAAAGGGAAGGAGAAAATACATATCAAGATGCAGCAGTATATAAGGAATATAAGAAAAGGCTCAGCAAAGCAAAGCAATAAAGCTAAAGGGCAAGGCAAATAAAAGATCATAAACTCACAGTTTGATATTAGGCTGGAGAAGAAAAGAGAAGAGAGATCGGGAGGGGCGAGAGGTTTTATCTACCTCCTCATAATCATGTGACTGCCTACGAGTTATAAAGCTCCTTCCTAACTACCTATGACATGAATGGTTACCAGTGGCAGGCACCTGCCAAGTATATGCGAACTTCCTTTGGCATGAACCCCTTACGAATAATGATCATAGGTACTTCTACCGCTTCCCGGCTGCACCCGCCTTCTGACTGGTCAAAATTGAATGCAGGTGCAAGCTTGAGCAGCAGCTATCAATCTTGAGATGACGCAGGACATACCTAGTCAAGAAGTACCAGTGCGTTGCGTTAATGGTGTTGGTGTTGGTGTTGGTGTTGGGTGAATCTGGTTTTGGGTGAAGCGATTTGCAGTCGATGAGCAACTGATGCCCAGGATCATGGAGAAGGCTATGGTATTGGAGCAATCCTTCGATCCCTGATAGAACTTGGTTTAAGATATATTATGTTCTTAAAAATGTGATTTCATTTGATATTAGTACTGCAATGGGAGTTAAGCCCCTTGATTTCAATTACCAACCATATATACATAGCTCACAACCAGATTCCAAAAATGATCCCATATTTCCACTCTGACGATTAGTTCTTTGCTTAGCACTTCCCTCCTATACAAAAAGCATATCAGACACAGTCTTGGGATTGTATTATGTATATTCTTTATATCGTAAATTCCTTACACGTACTAGAAGACTGAGGTTATAACTCCTAAGTAACTTGACATAAACATATAATGAGATTGGTAAAAAGTCTACAGACTCCTAGTGCTCTCTCCAGTATCTAACTTTGACCTTAGATTATTGTCTTCTGATATTTGGGAACAACGGCCTTCGAGTTCCCTAGTTGCGTCACGTCCCAATAGGAACAACGCCTTGTAGATTCCTGTCGACTCTCAGCTCTAGGATCGAAAGCACATCATAAATAGAGAGTACCATATTTATAGATGGTTTGTGAGTTTTCTGCTCTGCAATCTTCGAGTCTGGAAGGGAGCAAAGAGCATGCACGACATGGACCATCATCGGCAACCATCCAGAGCTTAAACAGGAGTTAGGCTTGAACTTTTTAGACACACATAAGTCAATAGAAACTTTCTTCTACACACAAAAACCTCTATTACATAGGATTATATAACACTTTCTCACATTGATTAATTTGCTATGTGTATACTTCAATACCTACATACTGACAATGACGAAGACAAACAAGTTTACGTAGTCAACGGCCAGATAAGGTCGAGTAATAAGATTTGGACAAAATGATGATGGAAGAACGGCGATGCGAAATTAATACTAATGGAGAAAGCACTCAAAACAATGGACTTGGATATAAGGTATTTTGCGGTGTTATATACCTATGATCTTTGTTAGTCCTTATTACCCGACGATGCCACCTTATTGGTGCCTGACTATGCATGTGTATTCATGAAAAATGATTTGATTAAGCACGTAAGGGAGTCGGTATATTTCCATTCTGAACTTGTTTAAGGTAAGTGAACTACAATACGCTCGACCACATGTTGCGCCAGTCTGGTCTAATTCGATAAAGGCCGTCGTACAACTATTTGTCCCCTAGTTTAAGTTACTAATCATCTCTAGAGTTGACCCCTTTGTCCGCGTTCTCTTCTTGTAGTACATCATGGATGCTGTTGCCCTTGTTGCACCGCCTTCATCTACATGAGCTCATCGTCGGGATACCTCAGGTAGCTACAGAATAATGTCAAGACTCCCGTCCCGTACTTCACCAATGAAGAACGGTTAATACCTAGGTACCTATCAAAATGGAATGTTTGAATCTTGGAGAAGACTGCCGTCTTGAATCCGACTTTCCCTCAAGAGCACATGCACTCCCCAATCGGCATCTACCCGAGACGACCTTGCGTCTTTTGAACACGCCTATCCCATTGAGGAAGGAAATCAGTTCAGCCCCAACAAATGAAGGTTATGCGGAGATGAGTCTGTAGGTGAGAGATGTCTACATCTAATCAAGAGGGACCGAGCTACTTGCTAGGTGAGATAATCTGTAAGACAGGGTTGTACCTGTGTCTGATAGCTCAGTTACATCGCAATTGTCAATACAGAAAGAGCGCATGCAACATAAACAATTTCGGTTGACTTCGAATTAACAGAGTGGCTCTAACCATCCATGAAATACTAGGAAGGGACGATGTACGGGGTTAATATCAACAATTCAGCCTTTTACCCCCTGGAATTTTCCTTGTTGCCCAATGCCTCTCAAGAATGAATTACAGAGTATACCTAGGGTTGAAATCGTGCCTCGCTCCTGACAGAAACGATTGCAAGTCGGGAAGGAGTAATGTCAGAACACTCAAGAGGAACTCGTTGAGCGGGAAGGAGCAATGTCAGAACACTCAAGAGGATTTCGTTGAGCAGGAAGGATGGACCAGTCCATTGCATTTTATCAAGTGAATTCCATGAATCTTCGTTTCTTCTCAATCCAACATCATCGTGCTCAAACAGACAATCAAACTCAAGACTTCTTCACTTTCTTTCGATTGCTCAAAATGCCCCAAGCCTACCTGTTGCGATCTGGCCGCGAAATACTGGTCCCTGACCAGTCTTCGCAAGAGGATACGTCCTCGGTAGCAACAGCGTTAGGCACATTGTCTAACAATGGCTTTGAGTCAGATGAAGAAGAAAGATCTGTGGCCCCAGCCCCTGTAGATGCTGGAAATGATGCTAACGTGGACTTCCCAGATTTAGCCCAGCAAATGCTGGGAACTATCCAGGATATAGTCCGCGACATGGGACTCGATAAAGAGTCTACAACATACAAGGCATTTGCGATGGATAATATTGCAGATGGAACATACAAGGGGAAGCTATCAAGCTTTCTCGCAAAAAATCACCCAGAGCCAGAACGTTCACTTGTTCCTGTTGACGCATTCGCTTCCAACAATGAACGATCAACTTGGGATTCACATTGCCCAAAGATTGATGGCCTTTGGGGAAAATATGTACAGTCAGTCGAGCCATTACTTGGCGACGGCTATGACCTTTCCTGGCTATGTAAGCCGTCTGGTCCTTTGGTTGCACGCCTTCTTCTGCTCTGGCACTATCCCACAACCAATACACCCAACAAGACCTTCTCGCACACAATGGACCAGGGTAATCCATCCCTTAGGTCACAAAAGGTATAACCCTTTCAAGTCTTTCTAGATATTTTTATATTTCCTCTCGTTGAGTTCCTGCTGACACCGCTTTCAGCACAAGATTGGTCTACCAGACGACGTCCGCACCCAGGATGTCAATCCCATTCGAGTGCCATATAGCCTTGGCATGAAGCCTGAATGGGAAAAGCAATTCGACAACTGGGACCAGATCGAACACCTCAACTACAAATTCACTGTAGCGACATGTCTCGACGTCCCTTTTGTCCTCGTCCTCGGCAAGCAACCATTCGAGGTCCTCAAGTTGGCTCACCAAAGCCGACAATGGACTCTTCGAGCTTTGGACATAAAACTAAAGGCCGAGCATCAGATGTTCCAACAGCCCCTTCGCATCTACCTCTCAGTCAGCCCTGATGGTACGGTTAAGCAAGTGGTTGTAAGGTGCTTTCATGCTGAGTACGCCTTTCACACCCCCAAATTAGTCCACGGTGCAATGATGGACTTCATGTGGAATCTGGCCTGCGAGCTTGCGGGTGTGTCGGTTCACAACTCGACATACTTCTCTTTCAAGGCCAACAGCAACAGCGGCAGAATCTTCGACCTAGCTAAGTCTGAGATGAAGATCAACGCCACGTCCATGCTCCAGCAGCTATGGAAGCGCGAGCAGGAGTCTAATCGGCAAATCACCATGGAAGAAGTCGAGATATACTTTGCTTCTAAGATTGCCGCCGTTCCAGACCTTCGACAATCCATCGAGGAATGCGCACAACGCGGCGAATCGCTCTTGTCGCCCATGTGGAAAATGGCAAGAGACCGTGGGGCAGCTACTTTGCGCGACCGAAACCAGAAGCGCAACCAGCTTCTACCGCCGCCAAGAGAGCCAGCACGTAAACGGTTGAAGAACGAAAACAATGATGGCGGACAGTCTACAAAGGCTTCGCATCTTTGGCAGACGTCAACCGCTGGCCAAGCAGCCTTAGCTGGGCAAGAAAGGGGCCGCCAAACTAAAGCTAACAAGATGGAAGCCAAGTATCAAGCAATACTAAATCTCCATCAAATACGGCAGCTTGAACTTGCCCGAGTCAATGGGACTCTGACAGGGTCACAAAGTCAGGCAATGACACGTCTGAATGCGATCAAGGGTTACCATGATAGTGACGACCGAGCTAACCTTACCAATTCCATGGCAAGGTATACGGTCTTTTATCATCCAAAGAACTACCCAAGGGGAGTTCGTTTTGAGGGCGACGGAGGTCCACCACTAGAGGTTGACCCTTATGCTAATCAAGATCATCCTGCCTGTGTTATTCTACAGGGTAGCCGTCTCCTTCGCACCAAGGAGCAAAAGATTGCTCTGGCTGGGCCGGAGACATAGGTATATACATATTCCGCACTCATACACTATTGTGAGGAAGTAGGAAAACAAGCCTCATTCTTTAAGTTTGGGAAAGTCTTATGCCTTGTCATAAGAATTGCCTCATCTTCTGATAAGAAAGATCTTCATGCCCTCTAGGTAGGAAATATTACCTGTTACTCTTAAGCCTCAGAAAGATCTTAGACTCTTACAAGAAAGAGATATCCTCAGTACAATTCTATCTTAAGATAAATCAGCCAAGAGGTACCCTTCAGGGTAGGGTAACGAAGCCAGACTCTACACCTCCACGTAGTGTTGCCTGGAAATCCCATACTAGTTATAGCAGGGAGCCAACGCAGAGACGCAATAGGCAGGAGTATTTATTAGTGAAAAGATCTGTCGGGTTTGGGGGATGCGTTTTCTGTGGTCATCTGTTACGTTCGTGTTTCATTGCTAGGATATAACATTTTGCCAGTAACAGTGGGGATTGGAAGTCCAGGTCGGAGCGGAAACAACATAAAGAAACTGGATTTTTTAAAATATTAACGTATGACAAGGACTGGTTATTATCTAGATGTGAATCTGTTTACTGAACATAGTAAGCCCAAGTCTATGGTCGAGCTTGGAGCTTGGAGCTGGGAAGCTCCTCCTGACCATACAAACGGAGCCACATGATTTCTTTCGAACAAGGTCTTTTTTCTTGATGTAATGGGAGTGTTATGTGAAGCTCTGGGAAGCAGGTCCCAGCTGGCTCTGGTTGTGTCCGTATGAGATGATTGTTGAATTCTGGTCATGGATGTCGGTACACCAACAGTCAAAGAAGGCTAAGTGATGAAAAGATCAATTATTTCAAAACAACAGAAATAGTTCGTCACAATATAAGAACACATTGAACTTATGGCAGCACGCGGGTTTCTTTTATCTCTCTCTGTATTACTATTATGTTCCAGCAGTACCAACACTGCCTCACAGCGAATAGGCCTGGAACTGGAAAGCCTACAAGGCCAGCTTTATGCATACTTACATATATAAAAAACACAGGAGTATCATTAACGATTCAATAAAGGTCGATTGGTCTAGTGGTATGATAGGATCAGTCAATCTGGTTACGCCCCCCCCCCCCCCCCCCCCCTGGAGCTTGATCTTGACCTGGGTTCAAATCCCAGATCGACTAATTTTTTTGCATTACTTCTCTTTTATTCTAGTTCAGTTCACTACCTATCTAAGTTCGTAAAGCAGGAGATCTCTGCACAACCTCTTGCTAACCTTAGAGTGGTGACTTGGCTGAGCATATCGTGGCCAACGCGCTATACTCATGACATGCAAAAGGTCCCGTAGTCCACTTGTGTGTTCCGTGCGGTTCAGCCGCATGGAAATGAGAGAGTCCCAAAATCAATCTTGAAGAAACCGGAGAGCTTTAAGAGGCAATGCTACCATGCTAGTCTGGTTAAGGGGCGTGTATGTCACGACTTTGGAAGCCAGTGATTCAAGTTAGATAAGCTATCTTGGGAATACGGAAGCTGGACCCTTCTACTTCTCGTTCCCATTCTCCGTCAACAAACGCCAGGAAAGAACATAGAAAAGACAAATTCAATCAACTCGCCACCAGCACTTTTGCCATTATAGAATTCCAACGATCATAGCAGGATAATTCAGGCCATTTAATATATATATCAGAGCAGGCATTACTTTCAATTTAAGTATTAACATCTATAGGCTATGATCAAGTCTCAATTTTTTAAATAGACAAATCGATCTGGAATTAAGGCTTGTCATAAAGGTCTGGTATTTTTAAAAGTAACCAGCTAATTTAGTACTATCTACTAATATATTACGGATTAAGTAAGTCTAAGAATGTAACCTATTAAAACAGTTTATACACGAAGATTTATATACAGACACTTGAACCTATTTCCTTATAATCCAATTCAGTACATTCAGTATTTCCTTTACCTATTCACAACTTCCTTAAGATCCCAGAAAGCAATCAACAACAAAAAAAATAGTCTGACAGGAAACTAACAACGTAGAGCCTTCGACACCAAGTGGTTGGCTAAGAGCCTACTCCATGAGGTTACATATAACAAAAGAGTCACTCTCCTCCATCGATATTTGACACAATATATCTTTAGGAATTACACATAAAACCACCACATAATATACTTAAGAAAATAAGAGGCTCGCTTCAAGCTACGCCAAAAAGTTCATACGGCATCCTTGCTAGCCCCCAAGTTACGAATAGCATTATCAAGACAATTACTTCAGAGTGGGGCTCGTCTCCCATCACAACACCACTCTCATCTTCCTCCTTCCGACCACTATCACTCTATATCTACCAAGAGCAAGCTATTATATTGCTAGGGCACTTGGATATCTTGCTTTTTTTTACTTCTGCTTCATCACTAAACAATTAATCTATCTACTCCGGATCATCGTCCTTGGAATGATTGCCATGCCATAAGATTATCATATTCTTTTTTCTTCACAAGACGAACTTGTTAGCTTCTACCAGCAACATTTACTATAATGAAAATGTATATACTTTATCGGCAGTTTATATGCCCGTTATTATCTAGGTACCCTGGACTACCATAATGCAACACAATAACCTTATAAAGTATAAGTACCTAAAGTCCATAAAGATAAGGTGTTTTAAGTTAACCCGAATAAACACAAACCCTCAGCAAAAGATGAAGTCCCGAAGATGTCCGGTCCCGAAGGATGGCTATATTAGGGGTCTAGCTATTCTCCGCTATTGGTAGCTATATACCTCTTCCCCTTCCTCTCTGACACATTTTTGAACCCTTTGCTAAGATCTACGTCAGCTCATCAATAACCCGGAGAACCTCCTCAATAAAAACGGCCATTATAACACAATCGGAAAGTACTGTGAGAAGCGCGATCCCAATTTCCGAACAACACTCTCGCCAAGATCTATATTAATTCCAATAATAACTAACAGAGAATGACCATTATAACACTATTACGTTCGGAAAGTACTGAGAGAAGCACGATGCTAACTTGGCCGCCTCTTCCAAGGGACAGAATAATTCGAAGCTCGTCAATTAAATGCAGCTTCGTCAACTTCGCCAAAGTCCTATTCACTCGCTTATTCTTCTCCCTTAAGTAAAGGCGCTGCACTACGGTACCACCCGGATATATTTTACTGTTCCCATGCACCTCTTCTCCCTCCCCCTCTCCGCCTTCTCGGCTTTTCCCAACACAAAAATTCACTGTGACTATCAGTCACTCAAACATTTCCCGTCTTTATTTCGCTGAACGATGAATATTGTGTGCTGAAACCTTGGGGGGCTACTACATTCGATTTCACTTTATCAGAGATGTGGAATCTCTGAAGGTGACCATAGGAGTTTGAAAATCAGGCAACATCCTATTCGATTCTGAGATAGACCTCTTCTAAGCCCCTGTGTGTACCCAACAGGCCCCCCGATATGCACCTTATGAGGGCCGGTCAACTTGTGGCACACCGCTTCTTCAGAGGGAAGCTTGAGTATACTTGAGTGGCCTTGAACACAGCCTGCCGTTGCTTACTCTCGGTCGACGCAGCTGATGAGTTACATTCAATATCGCAATCAGGCCGCATTCCGCATTCCGCAGGGGACTTAGGGGAATACCGACGAAACCACATACCACGCTGCCCTTGGGACCGCTTCACCAGTGGTTGGAATATCGACCCTCCCATTCATTTGACATTGCTCCTGAGAATACGAAACCTGGTTGTACTACCACAATCTCTACCACGTGGCGTATAGAAGCTACAGAACCACCCTCTCCTGGCAGCGTCGAAAATCATGAGCGATCGATCCGAGATCGAGTCCGATTCCTCTACAATGTAGCGCCGGGAACTGACCTACTGTACCTTACTTGGTATGCTGACTCTAGAGTGTCTTTAATAATTTGCTAACTATGTAACGAGACTTGATTACCTACTAAGCCAACTCTATTGCCAGAGTCTCCTGCTACCTACAAGTAGACCGCCGTCGTTAAATGCCAAAAGAGGCAAAGAAAAATGAAACCCTAAACCTTAATCCTAAGTGCTAAAGATTATCTGGTTAAAATCGCTCTAGACTTATGCATAAGCTTCCAGAGGATCTCTATCGTTTCAGTTCATGTTATAGGTTTATTTACCTCTGCTTTGGAAGGTTTATGGGTTTCATGATAGGGTATGTTTATGGCTTTTCCCCTGCCGCCCCTCTGTACACCACAGAATCTGCTATCATTGATGAGGCCCATGAGTGCACCACACCGACAGGCCTACTTTTAGCACTACTAAAGCATGCCTTACTACTGCTTCCTGATCTGAAAGTATTATCATGTTAGCCACTCCTGACGTGGATATGCTCCTGAACTACTTTATCTAATAAGACTTTAAAGATGGCTTTTCTGAAGTTTGTCTGACGTTGGCCGCAGTTGGTAACCCCGGAGGCGCCCAGGTGTTCCAATCCGCTCGGGAGTTCCAGCCCGCCCAGGCTCAAGTGGCTGTGAGGCCAAGGCAGCTTCTCAAGCGAGGAGATAGCATGGCCCTCCAGGGTATCATTCACAATAGTCGTCGAGTCGAGGGAATCAGAGCTTTGGGCTTCGCGCCATCGGCAACGGCAGTGTGCTCGTTCGTTAATCTGATATCACGGCATCAACCTCAACGAGATTATGTCATAGATGAAGACCGCATTCGTCTCAGTGCATGCACGGTGCGGGCGCTATGCAATATGTTACCGATCTGTCAATACAATAGCTTTAGCATGCCAGAAGCAAGATCATATGCTAGCCTGGCAATACAGCTTGTCAACCCAAACGAAGCTATGCTACAGAACAAGGCCGCATTTATCTCATCGTAACCACCAGCAGACCCACTTTGACTTTCTCCATTATAATAATAGGCATAACTGTCCTTGTTTAGCGGAAGCGGATTTGAAATCAGGCTGACACTATCTATTACTGTTGTGGCCTGGCTTTCGTCTTTACGTGCTGGTAATCCTATGCCTTCAACTTTATCAACACAAACTTCAGTAGTTGTAGGGGTATACTTGACTGATACTACAGAGGCGATTGGAGTCTATTGAAAAAATGTGCTGAAGTCTCAAGGGTCGAATTCACGGTTATGTCTACCTCACTTTTTCACGGCTTGAATAGTGACATTACTTTAATGTTGGCCAAAAGGGCCTCAAGCCAGAACCCCCTCTCCCGCATATTCGCAAATCAAGTCAGTGGCTTGATCACAATGAACTCAACTTTGATCTGTTACAACCTACTTATCGGCTGCATCTAATCTGTCTGTCCCACCTGGATGAGCCAAAGGACAATTGTATACACCTCTCGATGACCCACACACACCTTGCGCGAGACTGCAAATAACGAGGTAGCGGTAAAACCGTAGACTTCATAATATGGCTCTTTTGCTTCTTTCCATTCAACTATATGTATTAGTCGGGTTTATTGAAGCTTGCGAGTCGATTGACGAGAATCTCTTTGCACAGTGTCCGGGATCAAGCAAACTCGAAAATGAAAACAGGATTCACAGGCTTTGGTGTGTACGAGGTTCACCTTCTGAAAGCGGCTTTAGAGGGATTAATCACATATAGTTCCTTTGCGACTCCTTCGCCATGCCCATTGTCAGTCCCTGATAATAGTGAGGTCATCGAGCCCGAGTGACTCAGGGACTGGGGACTTGTGGGAGGAGAGATGGAAGATCAGCCATCCCCAACATCAGTCACAGCTGTTGATCTGGCGGCTAGTGCCCTATCCCAGGTCTACGTCAAGATTGAGGCTTCCTCGGCATGCTTTAATGGCACCTTTATACAATGTCTGATGTTATCCTGACAATAAGCCTGGTTGGCCTTTCTCTTCTTTGCTTCCTCTACTACTTTAGACTATCTTTTTAATTTATTAATATTTATATCTTCCTATACTTACAAGTAATCATAACATATAGATCTTCTCGATCTTCTCGATCATCTAGATTATCTAGATTCCCTTTTTTTCCTTTTTTTTTCTTTTTGTTTTTCCACTAATTCATTAGAATACACATCCATCCCTTCAAAACCGAGATGGCACCTGGGATATAAAAAGTGGAGCATACTCCAGTATTGATTGGCTACAAATCAATGCGCCACAAATACTAGCCTCAAGGAGGCACAGCAGTAAGAATGAAACTCACGACCTGCAAGCTGTATAATTGAAGATACATACGTTTCAGTTATCCAGATTCCTTTTTCTTCTTCCAGATAGTTATCGTCAGAATGCTCATGTGCCAACACCCCGTGAATTTCTCTCGCATCTAGCACCTCGCCATATTCACGCTCGGACACGTAATTGGCTGCTGGTCCCTGCCCGAGTACATGTTCTACTTGAGGGCGCCCTTGTACACCGTCGAGGGCACCGAGTAAATTGCCCGTATGTGTTTGTCGGAGTTCTTTGCCTTTGTGGCCCGAGGGCTGAAGCCTCTTTTAACTTCTCATCCGGCTTCACCATCGTGGTGTGCCCCACTGTCAGGGCCGGGGTCGTCATCGCGTATGTACGTCTACCCGGCCCTCGTCGACGTCTGTCTCGGGGGACACGGTGGATATCAGGACCTCACTCCTGTCTTCGCGGTAGTTTCTAAAACTCATCCTAACGGAGCTAGAAACTCGCAATCGACCGGTCCTTCCTCGTGAGCTTACCGTGTGACCGTTCGGGTCCGTCAAGTGAGATGAAAGACGCTCCGTACGGCGGTTATTTATTTTCGGCGTTAGTGGGGCCGTGGAATGACGACGTCCAGGACGGCTGTGGTGTGGACCTTCCACCGGTCCCGGCTATGCCGCCGTCAGAGAGATGGCCTCTCCTTAGGGGGCCAAAAAAATGTCAAACTTTGATATAAGGTGTTAAAATAAACTTAGCAAAAGATATTCTAAACTCAGTAAAGATATCCTAAGCTTATACCAACTCACCTAAATCTTTTTATCATTTAGGATCAGGTCTTAGTTTTCTTTCCTCCCCTAGCCTACTCTCGAGTGTTCGCGCCAACCCACCAAGCATGGCGATGCGTTTGGTTGATAATTCCCTTGGCGTTGGAGGAGGCGACAACTAGATCTTGACTCTCTAGGCTCTGGACCGGATTTTGATGAAGCGGCGCCGCTGGTGCACATTTTCCGCATGTCTGCTGAAAGTGGATTTCAGCATAAAGATCTTCAAACAATTTTCCGAACCGTGAAATGCAGAATTGAGATCGCAGGTGCACGTTCCCGTTATACAGTGATGTGCCTGTCCTTCTGGTTTTGGCATCGCTTATCGGCAATCTCTGAGAGTGAGTCCGCTGGCTTCTTTGGTCACTTCTCTACGGACGTTGCTCTTCAGAAGCAAGGGTCTTTTATTGAGAAAGCTTTAGTCATGTCAATACTGGTCACAGTCGGATTATCCATACCAACAGAGACATACAAGTTCAACCACACCAGGAACTTGCAATATTGTCCTTCAAGTCACCAATGTGCTTCACTCAAGCTGAATCGTTGAGAGACCTAGAAACAATGTGCGAACGCTGCCATTTTGGTACACGTTACGGCTGGCCAAGATTCCAGGACTGAGAGAGTGAAGTATTTGTTTACGGTCATGAGACATCGAGCCGTACATGAAGAAGGGACTCGGGCGGAGCTCTTCTCTTTCATTTGTAAAGATTTCTGACCTAGAATTTCCACACCCGATTCCACCGAAGTGTCACTCCTCACAGTAGAAAATGGCCCTCGCTGGATGATAACATCCTGAAAAAAACTGCTCGAATGATTCGATTCCTGTAAATGCCTTTATTCAAATGAATGTAACTCGCAGTATCCATAGGCAGTGTTACCCTGGTATGTCTTAGCCTTGCTCTGGGGAATTGCTATATTTTGGTTATATCATAGCATGGCTACGCGATGTCATTCTACGAATAGACTTCTACTGAAAACAACCAGATGTGCAATCAGCTGAGGATAGTGCCTAACCATGAACCCAATCCTTCGAGAATTAGAACCCCTGTTACTCCATCGCTGGAATTTACTCGATGGACCTCAGACTCATCCTAGCATACTGTTATTCTAGCTTATCAATTTTACTATCATTACTGGCTAGCATTGGCTAATACAAGCACATGGTGCAAAAATATGATCAAAGTTCAATAAAGATGATTGCTTGCTTGCTTCCGAAACCTATCATAAATCGTGTTCTCATCAATAAACGGTACAGTTCTTACAGAATCCAACGAACCACCAAAGTGAAACAGGCAGCAAGTAGAGCAACCTTGGAAGAGACGCTCAAACTTGCTCCAGAATTATCGCCGTTTGTAGCTATCGGCATGGATACGAAGTCCGTCGGTGTGCTCGAAACTGCTGTAACAGGGTCCGGATCATGGGGCAGTTCGCCCATCGTTAGGACACCCCATTCTACTTCGTTGCCGGAATAAGTTGATGTCCATGTCACTTCTGTCGGACCTGTGCGCACGCCATCATTATAGCCCTCGTTGAAACTAGAGTATCCGGAACAAGTGGCCTTTGTCGTGCCTTGTAGGTTGCACTCTAAATTTGCGGTGCTGCATCATGTTAGCATTGGTGTGTCGTAGGTACACAGAGAACATACAGTTTTGAGGTGTGCGTGCCATGAAAGCGAACAGTATCAGGCCCTTCGACTAACACGAAAGGAAACTCGAGGGATAAATCACACTCTGGAGGGTCTGAGTCGTCTGTATCTGGACAGAATATTGTGTAAGTTGTTTCCTTAGCTTCCGCATCCTGGTATGTGTTAGCAATAATGATGGTGTTTGCACAGAATGTCAACCCACGCTTGAGATGACGCTACCGCGCACAAGAGACCACGAGTCTTTGTCGTAATAGGGCAGATAAATAGGCGCTGTCGTTACAGCAGGCGGTGCCTCACTAGCATATGCGAGGCTATTCGCAGCCAACAACGCCAGCCAAATTGACCTGGAGCGTGGGGACATGATTGACTAGCTGGTCGCGCAGGGATGAAAAGAGTTTGTATAGGCCAGTCTGGCCAATCAGAGCTTGGGGGAATGCAGAGCGAAGATCGCGATTATAAAGATGCGCGCGTAAACAAGGGTTATGGTCAAGGTATGCGCAGATAAGTCGAGACAAGAATTGCTCGAGCGCGAAATGATGACCTTTTTAACAGCTCCTTTTCTCAAGAAACCGGGTTGGGAGGAGCCAGAGGCCAGCCAAGCATCAGCGGAGAGTGCCAAGGTCTGGGCGGCCGAGGTTGAAGTTGAGGTTGTGAGCTAGTGAACAGGTGGTGATGAAATTTTGGTGTGAGTAGTTACAATGTCGACGAAACAGGAGCATGTTAGAAGAGATGGATATAAAAAGAACGAAACATTTGAAATAGAAACGATGATACTTTGTTATATTCATCCGCAAATCGGCTACAGGAAATGTCAGACGGACATATTTATCATGACACGCCAAGACCGAGCTTTGTCTAGAATCCGATGCCAAGACAGACGCGGAGTGCCAAGAAGGATCCAATTTTATGACATCCCAGTAAACGTTGCATTCAGCAGTAACAATTCAATAATGGAAAATATGAAATGGAAAATGTTTATATAGTTCAAATCTCAAGAATCCTCCGGGAAACACAATGAGAGTTCATGGAATGATGAATACTACTGTGAAATCTGCCAAGCCTCCATGCAACAATCGCCAGGAACACAGTATGGGAATGGCCGAGGAGAGGTTTATGGTCCATCACCAGTGAAGGAGTCCTGTCTTACCAAGTGACGGAGTGATCTCTGTTTTTTTCTGACAATAATTACCTACTGGTAACGATCAGGATAGCATCAGTAATTTAGTTTATAAACGTGGGCATGAACTCACTGCGGCGAGTATTGAGCCGTACAGGTTTTCGCCGCCTAAATATGGCGGACCGTGTCGAAGCCGTCATGCCAACCATGTATTTGAACATGGGCAACGGACTCGCTGTCCTTGATCTTCCCGGCACCTTGGTTCTCGAGACAGATAGCCTAGATGGGATTAAGGTGGGCGTTTCTTGAGAGGCTCAGTCCATGTACAGAGTATCCATGCTGCTCCAATCGTCAGCGTAGAGGTTAGAGGTCTCGCTGGAATGTCCAACGACATACGAGCAGCTTTTAGGCGATAAAGTTCACTTTTCCCTCGACTTGGCGCTTTGAGAACTTGTTAGTTTGCTCGGCGAGCTCATGATCAGGGCTAAAACCTGTTACAACAGTGGGATTGAGGCGCTATATGAGAAGGTTGTGAGAATAACTGACCGGTGTAAAAGGTTGTTGACCAGTCATGGTCGCGGATACGTCGAATCCTAGAGTCGAAGACCATTCTTTGAAACTCTATGGTCATACTGAGAGCGCTCTTGTCGATTAAGTCCAATGAGACCTGACAGCCTATGCGGAGATGTATTCATTCGATGAAGGTTATGGCGGTTACTGGAACCTCTTGATCCAGTTTGGGTTGTTGCTAGATTAGAGAATCCAATATCTATGCCTATGCTGCTACATGAGAAATGCCAAGATTAGATTTTTGTTTTACCTTCCTACAACAGAAGCAGAACTCAGCATTATGGGTCAGTTTCAGGGACTTGATGGTTTGGCAGGCAAGGGTCTCTGAATACCTATTGTTGCCTCGTGGGTCGCTGCAAAAACAGTGCAGCATATAGGCTCATATTTGCTGCTTAGATCTTAGATGGCGTTATGTTTTTTTGTTGAAGAAGAAGAGATTATTAAATGAACTATTGGAAGCAACACTCATTTGGTCACCCAAAGGGTCCATTGTCTTTTGTACATCTACAAGATTAACATCCAGACAACAATGGTCCTGATTGCAAATCTCTGTCTCATGTCGTGTAGTTGCATTGTGTCTCGCTAAGTTCAATACCTCCTCTCCCATGGACTCCAACGATCCATTTAAAGGACCATAGGAATATACCATGGTGTTTGATCTATCGAAATTTCAACTCAATACAGCAGACCCATCGCCTCAAGATTGCCGTCTCAATTTTCTTTGGAGTGAGGCACCTATACGATAAATTCGATATCTGGATAATTGGATGGTATGAGTTTCTTTGAAGTGACGAAGAATCTTCACAGATATGTCACCCAGTGGTTGGAGAGCTTCAGTTCCTTTGATATAATAAGTCAAAACTTCAGGCAGAATCTGAAAGATCGCTGCTTCAAATTGGTTCATTACTAATTTAAAGGAGCAAGTTAATCTGGAGAAAATGTTAGGCAGCCTGACAAGGATGACTCTTAACGGGAGGCTCAAACTACACCTCGCCTATTCCTTAAGGGAAGCAGACTCGGGACCTTGATCCTAAGTGATATAAAGACTGGGGTAAACACAGATTTAGGATATCTTTACTAGATGAGCTCAGGATACCCTTTGCTTAAATTATTTTAGTACCTCATATCAGAGTCTGATATTTTCTTGCTCCTGAGGCTTGACTCTTGTCAACATCGTGGGTCTCATTCAAGGGATTAAGAGCTAGGATCTAACAGTGGTCTGACAGGCGCCACCCCCGTAAAACTAACTCGATTCAATCAATGCTTCACTAGAAGGATCAACAGCCCCAGGGGCTTTGTCAATGACAGACGCCATCTCTACGCCAAATACGAAAATAAACATCCCCCACAGTATCTGATCCGAATGTCACTGACTGTGTTAGTGACTTTAATATATTTAACTTTTCTCTTCTGACAATCACCCGCACATCTTCTCCAATTTTCTCCCGCCCTACGAGGCCCGAGTGGGTGGTACCAAGGCGGATACTCGGAACAAGGGCCGTTTTAATCTCCTGTCTAAGTCCGTAATAAGATGTCGGAGTGTTTTATTCGAGCATAGCGTGGTCGTTAAGCGGCCGCCGAAGGATTCAATCAATCAAAGGAACCGGTGAGTCTCTACGGCGGATAACGCTTTGAAACTAGTCGAATAGGGGAGTCTCTTTTTTCTTAAATCCTCGCTTGCTTCGTCGTTTTCCTTAGTCGACCGTCGTTCGTTCAGCATTCAACCCAATACATTCATTCATTTGCTGTACAGTCACTCTTTTAACAACACTCACAATGGCTCGATCTCTTGCTCTTCTCGCTGGTGCCCTCGCCACTGTTGCGGCCCAGACTACAACCGTTGAATTCCTCCTCCCCATGTTCGATCCTCAGCCTCTTGAGGGCTCTGTTGTTGCCGTCAAGGGCGGCGCGACTACTCTTGCTATTCACTGCCCTGATGTGAAGGCGACAAACTGCGGCCTTGCCAGCACAAGCACCATTGTTGGTGGCCCCTCTACCATCGAGTACTCTTACACCATGCATCCTGACGTTGATGGATTCGGTGGTGGTGAAATGTAAGCAACCTATTCACAAGTTCAAGACTTCAATGCCTAACAAATCACCAGTAAGCAAAACATGGGGTGTATCCTGGACCCCAAGAAGGATGTCGCTACCTGTTCCGTCCACCAAGTTGCAGTCCTGTCTGGCACAACCGATGTCACATCCATGACCGATAGTGTGAGTGGCTACAAGTCACTTCTCATGCCCATCACCGTTACCGCTGGCGTCAACAAGCTCAACGGCAACGACGATGCTTCCGCTACCGAGGCCGCTGGCTCTGAGGCTACTTCTGCCGATAAGCCCAAGGACACTGGTGCCAAGGCCACTGATACCGCCGACGCTACTACTGCTTCTTCTGATGCTGCTGCTACTCCCGTGAGTTCCGACAATGCTGCTGGTCCTGTGATTACCCAGAACGCGATCCTGGCTGCGGCTGCTGTTGTTGGTGGTGCTGCTATGTTGCTGTAGATGTGAGAATGTGGTTTGGACAAGTGTTTTGTAGTAATGAAATCTAATTAAACATTTACTGATTCGGGGCCAAATTATGAATGACATCCAATGTCAATCTAGTGACAATCGATCGACGAAGTAAGGTTTCGGCAACCAGCGCCACACTATAACGCTATTAACAATAGCTCCATCCTGACAAGCCAGCCACACACGTCACGTACTGGACAACAGATACTGACGATGGCACTCATTGAATCACGGTTGATCAGCTATAATGTAGTATGAGCCTCTTGGTATTTAGGCTATATAGCAACACTTCCAAGCGGTAGCAATAAGACTGAGTCTACCAACAACCGTCATGATAAAGCAAGCATAATGCATAACATCTCGCTAAAGAACGAGCAATCTGTGAACAATACGAGGGAGCAAACAAAAAGACAAGAAATGGGTATCACGTATACGCACGAGATGTTCAAGGTCAACTCAGTTGCGGTCTTCTCGTCCATCAAGCCAACTGGTACACTGGATGCAGCGAATAGACTAGATAGTGTTAGTCGCAAGCCCATCTCGAGGTTCGACTGTGTCACCTTTTCGTTAATGCGCTGTCTGCAGTACTTGCACTTCTTTGTATGCTTGATGATGGGTTCGGATGAAGCAAGTTGCCACAAGTGCGCGAGTCCATAGAGAGCGATGCCCAGCACAAGAAAGGATATCATCTGGCCAACAAAAGATCTACCAGCTGTGAGTTTGGGTATCCTGAGACTTTGAGAGTGCCTACCCATATGCTAGGACAACAGCACCGTCCTCTTGCGCCTGATGAAGGGTGTTGTAGCCGGTCGTCTTATTGTAGTTTGGTCCTTTTTGCAGAACGGCAAATTTCTCTTCCATGTTTCTGTTGAGTGGGAGGAGAACCGAGATAGGCGGCATTAATACATCGCTCACGAAAGACTTTACTAAATCTGTGAAAGCAGCCGCAAGACTTTCCAGTGTGTTAGTCGCCTCCACCGCAAATCAAGGGGACTTCATACATCAAACCAACGGCAATCTTGAGGATATCATCTTGAAACGCAAAGTCGACGAAGCCTTCCCAGAAGCGCTTAACTCTCTTGTGGCCTCGACCAAGCAGGGACTCTGATTCTCCAGAGCCAGACTCCTCGTCGTGAGATCTGCCAGGCATGATGCGATAGTTTGGACGTGATGTTCTCCAAAGGCCAGACAGCCAGGACATGGGCGAGGAGTCAAGCGATCAAGTGTTGTTTATGTGTAGATAAGTACTGTAGTCAGAATGCTACCAATGCTACAACGACTTGGGCGTGGAAGCTAGAATCAAGGCCCAGGTGCCGAAGTGACACGCGCTACACGCGGTTGTTGGTTGATGCCTGTGACGTCATGTGTACTCAACCACACTTACAGGGTAACTGACTGTCTGACCAATTACGATTATGCAGATCAGGTAGCTAGCTGCATAGCCAGGACTATTGTCTGTATTGTAAGTTCACCAAGTCTATCCAGCCTAAGCTTTATCTAACTTTTAGTAGTTTTAAGAAAGAGGGATTTAATAACTAGTAAGTCTTTAAAAGTAAAAATAAAAAATAATAATATTATAATCGACAACGGTAGGGTTCGAACCTACGCGGCCGAAGCCAACAGATAACCGAAATGAATTCAAGTCTGTCTCCATAACCACTCGGACACGTTGTCTTGATTTGGTTGTAAAAACACTTTTAGGAATACAATATGTAGGTAACAATGGCAGGGTCCGAACCTACGCGGCCGAAGCCAACAGATAACTGAAATGAATTCAAGTCTGTCTCCATAACCACTCGGACACATTGCCTTGAGCTTGGTTGTGAAAACCTCTTCAGAGAAACAACATGTAGTTTGCAAGTAAAGGAAGGAACGAATCTACTGGCACTACCAACATATCAAGATGAGAAACTAACTGCGCCAGATCATTTGCTTCGTCATACGGGCTCCACGATTAATCCCACGTACAAAGTACCTAGGTAGGTACCTAAGAAAGCCTCTTGATTCAAGGTACAATCTGCACCGTATTTCCCATGTTGAGGCTACATGACCAACGACGTGGTACGAAAAATAGAAATCAGCATAAGCTCCATGCCGTCATCGAGAGCAACAACGAATCCATTGTTCAAGAGTACATTCTCTCGGTTCTGCATTAGTTACTTAAGTTAGTGGAGGAATATTGAGCATATAGGTAGCTTTCAGTACTGGAAAATTTCACCAACTGCTCAAAACTCGACCTGGCCTTTTCCTGCTCTCTCCTGTAACCAAAACAAACCTTCAACACCTATCCCTCACCTTCTCATTCTCGATAACCAATTTGCCCATGCCTATCAAATTCGTATCTCTATACCATCACTTCTATTTACTTGCCGTTCAATTCCCTAGGCTTTCTCTGTTTGCTTCGAAATCTCGTCTTCCGCCATGCGGCATATGGAAGCTCACGCTGCATAAATGTAGGCAACCTGGGCTAATGGCTGAATCTTGTTAGCAAACAACCGTATATATTTCGCGTGTCTTGCAGCTGGAATCATAAGTTTGACCTGATGCTGGTTTGTCTCATTATAGGTTAAAAGCTAACTGATTAGCTCGATTGCAACAAGGCTCGTAACTAAAGGCTAGCCAGACAAGCATCGGAGACCGAGTAATAACATTCACGCGTGCGCAAGAGACTCAAGAGATGTCAAACTCTCGTTCCGCCTTATTAAAGACAGCCGCGACTCAGAGTACTGATTGATTTAGGTACCTACCTAATAGTGGGGCATCCTCCTCCATGCAGTTAGGTTCCTTGAATGACGTCCCTCTGTTGGTGTCATGGGAGCTGGGCTTCACCCCTACATCAACCGCAGCTTTCAATTTGCTTTCCAGTACCCGACCTTAAGGACATAAATCGCGGCAACTGAATCGCTCATCGCGATTTAAGCGTTACCGCATTTACCAGACGACGTGTACCTGCTATTTCAATCTTTCAAAATGACGATAGCTTCGTGCGTAGCCGATCGATAGCTTTCACGATTCCCCTAGGCCCCCCCACCAAATCATGGGTCAAGGGTTCTCTCTCGCGACGCCGTCTGTCGGCTCCGCAGGCATCGATATCTCGGAGCTTAGCGATGTTCACTTTGAGAAAAGTATAGGAAATGCGAGGTTCATGAAGTCTATTCGTGGGCGTCACGAGAACGGTCTAGTGCTCGTCAAGGTCCTGGTTAAGCCGTACGCCGACGTTAAACTACAGCAATACAAGAAACAGATAATAGGTAACCTTCGGGCGTTGTCAATACCCTCAGAGTTCTTCTAACCAAAATCAGAGCAGAGCAACGCGATAGACAAAATCCCCAACACCCTCGGATTCCAGCGCATTATCGAGACTGAGACCAATGGCTACCTGGTCCGCCAGTTCCTTTACAGCTCACTATACGACCGAGTCAGCACTCGACCGTTCCTCGAGGATATCGAGAAGAAATGGTTGGCCTTCCAGCTGCTTTGCGCTCTTCGCGATTGTCACGCACGCGATGTCTACCACGGCGACATCAAGGCGCAGAATGTCCTCGTAACCTCGTGGAATTGGCTATACCTCTCCGATTTCTCCTCCGCCTATAAGCCTGTGATGCTCCCTGACGACAACCCGGCCGATTTCTCCTACTTCTTTGATACGTCAGGCCTCCGAACCTGCTATGTTGCCCCCGAGCGCTTCTATGCTTCCGGAGAGACGCCACCGAAAAAGGCGAAGATGACATGGGCAATGGACATTTTCAGTGCTGGCTGCGTTATTGCGCAGTTGTTTCTTGAGTCGGACATCTTTAGCCTTGCACAGCTGTACAAGTATCGGCGTGGCGAGTACGACCCTGTGATTACGCATCTAAGCACCATCGCAAACAAGGATCTCGCCGATATGATAGCCCACATGATTCAGCTTGACCCCGAGAAACGATACTCGGCAGACCAGTACCTGGAGTTTTGGAAAGGCAAAGTATTTCCACATTACTTCTACAATTTTCTGCACCAGTATATGGAGCTTATAACAGACCCTTCATCTGGCAATAGTCCCATGTCAGGCACTTCAAAAAATCTCGGAGAAGCTGATGATCGAATCGATCGTGTATTTTACGACTTTGATAAGATCTCATACTTCCTTGGCTATCAGCTTGAGAAACGTACCTCAGACGAACTTCAACCGCCTCCCAGACTGAGCCTATCGCATTTCCCAGTGAGACTCAACATACCGAATCACAACCATACCGTATCTTCCGAATTAGAGCCTCCAGAAGACGATGGAACGTTGATATTTCTGACGCTGATCGTGTCTCAACTAAGGAACACCGCGCGAGCATCTTCACGGATCCGCGCATGTGACGTACTCCTTGCCTTTTCTGAGAGACTCACTGACGAAGCCAAGTTGGATAGAGTTCTGCCATATCTAATGACACTGCTCGTCCCAGACGAGACAGATCTAGTGTTAATTGCTGCCATTCGAACCATTACCCAGCTTTTGCAGCTGGTGCAGACAGTCAATGCCTTCAACTCTCATGTCCTGGTAGAGTATGTATTACCTCGCATGGAAATCGCGTTGGGGTCCAGATCAAGGGTACCCAGTTCTTTGGTCAGAGCAGCTTATGCTTCTTGTCTCGGCAGTCTTGCGACTACTGCACAGAGATTTCTCAATATGGCCTCAAGCCTGCGAGCTGATGGCTCAATGCCTATTACTGATCCTGAAGTCGAACCTGGAGCGGATGCCAAGGCAAACTTCGAGAGCGTCTTTGACAACGCTGGGCGACAGCTTTTTGAGGTTCTCGAGAGTCATTCAAAACAATTGGTAGAAGACCCGGACATTTCAGTTCGTAGAGCATTTTTGGCCTCCGTCCCCGAGCTATGCCTCTTCTTTGACCATCATTCAAACGATGTCCTCCTTACTCATCTCAACACATATCTGAATGATCGAGACTGGACGCTGAAATGCGCATTTTTTGATACGATCGTCGGCATCGCAGCCTTCATCGGAAGCACAAGCTTGGAGGAGTTCATGCTCCCCTTGATGATACAAGCCTTAACTGATCCAGAGGAGTACGTGGTACAGGCAGCTCTCCATTCGCTTGCTCAGCTCGCTGGGCTTGGTTTGTTGTCGAGGCCCAAGATTTGGGAGCTGGTGGACCTCATCAGTCGATTCACGATGCACCCGAACATCTGGATCCGCGAATCAGCGGCAGAATTCCTGTCAATGTCGGCACGGTACTTGCCACCTGCTGATATCAGGTGTAACCTGATGCCCTTTGTAAGACCGTTCCTGAAAGTGGAGGTTCTCTCAGACTTTTCCGAGCTCAACATACTTGATGCTCTCAAGAGGCCATTGGCTCGAAATGTCTTTGACCAGGCTATAACATGGGCCTCGAAGACAGAACGTGGCATTTACTGGAAACCTTTGCAACAGCTCAAACCGTTGTTGTTCGGCTCCAGAGGGTCAACATCAAGCCGTACTTCTCGGGACTTAATGCAAAGCTCAATGGGACGAGTGGCTCGCAATGACGAAGACGAGCAATGGTTGACAAAACTTAGAAACCTTGGACTCAAGCATGAGGATGAGCTGAAGCTCGATGCCTTACGTGAGTTCATTTGGCGTTTAAGTAAGATAAAGGCGCGTGATACCTCTACATCAGATGGTACCACATCCAATGGTGTAGTATCTCTCAAATCATTGGGAATCACTCCTCAGACAGTATTCTTCAATGACGCACCACTTCGAGACCCAAATGCAGTCGTGGATCTTGAACCACCAGCGGAGCCTTACACAATTGCAGATGCCCTCTTGGACGCCTCCATGACTATTGACGACTCAACTGGCGGGAAAAAGAGGGTCAACAATAACCGCCGAGTGCAAAGCGTCGGGCCTCGTTCATCACGGCGTCTCCTTTCACCAACTAGCGCTGGTCGAACGCATACCAGAGCACCCTCCGCAGGTCAGTTAATGCAGGCAACCGATGATGGATCCTCTCAAGGAGAGTCACCTTCTAGAAATGCAGTGCGCCATCAAGCAAGCGCCCTGAGTCTCCTTGATAGAAAGGACAAGAACAAATCAATCGCACAAACTGGCACCACCGACGCGAATGCATTTGGTGAGGTTGAAGGGCCTTTTGCTCAGACTTCAACCGACCAGCAAGCTTCGTCTGAAGGGAATGAAGGCGACACTACTGGCTCTCGGGTGTCGAAACATAGTTACGCAGGCAACGATCCTAGCATACAAAGAATGTTGGATAACATGTATGTTGATAACTTTCCTCGGGATGTTATCGAATTTGGGCCCATGGTCACGCCGATCAAGAGGAGTAAAGCAAGTCGCGCCAGTGTTCAGCCTGGGGAGGAACCTTGGAAGCCGGTCGGACAACTTGTCGCAACGTTTTCCGAACATAAAAGCCCTATCAATAGGGTTTTACCATCCCCTGATCATGTTTTCTTCATCACTGGCGGCGACGATGGTACCGTGAGGGTTTGGGATGCAGCTAGGCTCGAGCGAAACATTACACACCGTTCTCGTCAACTCCACAAACACGGAGATAATACTCGAGTTGTCGCCCTCTGTTTTGTGGAGAACTCGCACTGTTTTGTGAGCTGTGCATCTGATGGTACCGTTCACGTGGTGAAGGTCGACACCGTATCTGCTGGTGGAGTCGTTAGGTACGGCAAATTGCGCGTTCTGCGAGAATACCAACTACCAGATGGCGAGTTCGCGGTGTGGTGTGAACATTTCAGACAAGAATCGAGTTCGATTCTTGTCATCGCTACGAATCGCTCAAGGATTCTTGGTATCGACTTGAGGACCATGCGCCTCCTATATACTCTCGAGAATCCAGTGCACCACGGAACGCCAACTTGCTTTTGCGTGGATAGGAAGCGCAACTGGCTTTGCGTGGGCACTTCTCATGGAGTTGTTGATCTCTGGGATCTGCGTTTCAAGATGAGGCTCAAGGGCTGGGGCCTACCAGGCAAAGGGTCAATCTACCGGCTTTGCATCCACCCTACTAAAGGCCGTGGCAAATGGGTATGCATCTCTGGCGGTACTGGACAAGGTGAAGTGACGGTTTGGGACCTGGAGAAAACCGTCTGCCGAGAAATTTATAGAACGGGAGGCAGCAAGGATGGACTCAAAGCGTATGAGCCATGGGATGTGGACGAAGATAAGCGAGAGGGCATGCTCGGACGATATGCTACTAACATTGAACCCAACGAAATCGCCAATGCCGATCGTGGAGTTCGTGCCATGGTTGTCGCAACTGCAACTGCAGAAGACTCGAGAGACGTGAGGCACGCCTTTATCGTCACTGGCGGGTCAGACAAGAGACTTCGCTTCTGGGATCTGTCACGGATGGAGAGCTCGTTCATCTACAGTGGACTGTCTCCAGATCTACCTAAACCGACTTACACGACCTCGCACCCAACAACGGCGCTGACGTTGAACACAGAGCGTTTTCCTAGACAGGCTCCGACGGCCCCTAATGCTGGTTCTGGATCAAGAGCTAAGTCATCGACTGCCCGGCCACCTCGATCGACAGTTATATCTCTTCAGCAACAACAGTTGCTGCAGTCTCATGTGGATTCTATTCTAGATGTGGCGCTGTTGGAGTTCCCATATACTATGAGCGTTTCGGTTGATAGGATGGGCGTTGTCTTTGTGTTTCAGTAGAGCTGTGATACAGTTGGCAACACGATGAAATTTATCAAGACATCAAGAGCAATCAACTTTTAGTTTGCTGGTAGTTTGTTTCCGGATAGAACAACCAAGCAAGAATTACATTATCAATAACTGCTGCTTATGGGCATTGGAGTTTGTCCTATCAAGTGTAGGGTGTAGAACCGTAAGATCTTAAAAAAAAAAAAAAAAAAAAAAAAAAAAAAACACGTTAACTCTTTCGAATATCCCATCCCTGTTCAGTGATTGGCTGGTACGTGTGGGCTGGTGGTCACTGAATCCGAGTCTACGGTGGCTGGGGCCTGTGTGCCACTCTAAGCTCAAGCCACACGCAACACCAAAATTTCCCCCACGCCTCGTCAAGTCGCAGCCTTGCCTTACCATACATAAATCAACACTACCGACGTTCGCACGCCATTCCAAACAACCTCCAAACTCGATCACGCAGCCAGCCAAGTCCAAGAAAATCCATTTCTGAACCCGAGGTAACGGCCCCAAATCCAAGATGCGGCTCACCGCCGACCTCATCCGGGATTCCCTATCCTACCTCAACCCGCTCAAGGAGCGAGAGCTTGATCTTCGAGGTGCGTTTTGAAAAGAGCAGATGCTACATTTTTGATCTCTAGAGAGCGCAGAGTTGATACAATCGTCTTTGCGGCGTGAACAGGCCACCGAATTCCCGCGATTGAGAACTTGGGTGTCGCTGGTGTAAGTTCCGAACTCTGTCCCTTGTTGCTCTGTTGCTAACAGCTTAGCCTCACGATGCCATCGACTTCACAGATAATGATATTCAAGTGCTGGGAAACTTTCCGTTGTCGCCTCGCATAACGACCCTTCTCCTCGCACGAAACCGCGTCTCCAGCATTCAGCCCTCTCTGGCCAAGGCCATTCCAAACCTTGCTAACCTGGTGTTATCGTCGAACAACCTGACAGAGCTTGCGGATTTGGATGCGCTGGCGTCATTTCCCCGCTTGACGCACTTGGTACTGTCGGATAACCCCGTTTCCAAGAAGGAGGTCAGTTTGAGACTTGTCGACTGGTGTAGCATATACTGATGCCAGATGCAGAACTATCGATACTGGGTGCTATGGAAGTGTCCTTCCGTGCGGTTTCTCGACTTTGAAAAGGTAAAGGAGTCTGAGCGGGAGAAGGCTCGCGAGCTCCTCGGAACTGAAGAAGAGCCAACAGCTCTGGCTTCAAAGGTACGGACAACGCCAATAACCAAACAGCTGCATGACGCTAACAACTACACAGATACAGGGTATCAAGACCACAACCTTCAACACCTCGACTGACGGCTCGGACGCGCCCTCCAAGCTTTCCCGAATAAAGCTGACGGATGCCGAGAAGAAGCGACTACAGGAGCGTATCAAGAAGGCTACCAGCCTACAGGAGATTATCGCGCTGGAGAAGGAGCTGAACGAGGGACGTCTGCCTTCTGGTATTCATGGAGATGCCATGGAGGAATAAATCCTGACAACTATGATGGCTATGTACCCCGTATTTTGGGGGTTGCAGAGAAAATACTATGAGATTTTGCTTTCGCATTATGGCTATCACCCCACCCTAAGAAATGGAAGTTGATGCCAAATATCAAGATTGTCATTTGTTTTGTGATGTACATAATTATAGACCGCTTTTATCCTCGTTATCTAACTCGGAGGACTAACGGTCAACTCTGAAAACGCCTCTTTTTACCATGAACCACCCAGCAAGTGAGCAATACTATAACTAGCCAGTCATTGCTACATCTCCATCTCGATTCGCACCAGAAGCCTGTCTGAACTCCAACTCCAGCTGCGAGTTCGGGTCATCTTGTCTATCATGATGAGCCGTGGAGTTGCCGTTCACAAGAGGCTTGCCGACGCCGTTTGCCAGAGGGAATCCAAGTTTCTGGTTGGTATTGTCACCTTGGAGACGTGCCTGCGTGGCCTTGGCCTTGGCCTTGATGTTCTTGTAGGGAACAGTTCTTGGTACCACGTCTTCAAGAAACTCGAGATTGTCATGGTGTGCAACAGCGCTTGCTATTTCAGTTAGAAAGGGATGTTGAGCCAAGGATGAGGGAGCTGACTTACCGACATCCTTGTATTGGATGTTTCGACGAGGTTTGCGGTCTAGCTTGGCTTGGGTATGTGACTCTTCTGCAAGATGCTGAACAAACATTTCCTATGTCGCGTGAGTATGAGGGGGGTGAGAATGGGTGGCGAGCACATACGGCAGCGAGGGTTATCACGAAAGCTGCATTGTTAGAGCACAGGCCGATATCTGGGTCTTGAGCGATGATCTTTTTGACTCTAGAGACTATCACAATGTTAGATTGGGACTGAAGAGCATGGTCAATAGCTTACGAGGGAGCTGATTCTGGCCTGTAGGCTCCTTCCGAGGAGGAATAGCAGTGGTGTTGTAAGGCATGGCGGTAGTAGAGACGAGATTGCTGAAAAATGTGAAAGGATGGAGTGAAACTGGATGAGTTAGAGAGAGCTAAACAGATGTATCAATGCTTGAGGTGGATGGCTTTGTATTGGTGAGGGACGAAGATCAAAGTTGAGTACAAGGATAAGAAAGCCGGAGGAGTAAACCGAAAATACAAGGAAGAACACAAGGAGAGACCAAGATATATAAACACTAAAATGAAGAACGCAGTGAATTCAAGGTTGAAAATGACACTTGAATAGCACAGCCATCTTGAACGGGAAATGTGAGTCGTACCTTGACTACAGGCGAATTCTCCAAGAACTGTATCAGGGGTTGTGATACGTTTGAGAGTTGGGAGTCGAAAATGAAGGGAATATGAGGGACAGGCTTACTTGAGAGAATATCGGAAGTTTTATATCGCTACCAATGGCTGATAAGTCGAGTTGGATGTGAAATTACTGTTGTGAAATCAAGATACAGTGAAGGAAGAATGATATTAACTGCTGAAGTCTGAGAGTCTGAGACGCGATGCTGCAACCACTAAACGCGATACTGTGGCTGAACCCAAAGCCACACATCAGCTGTCAGCATCCCTGTTGGTCACTACGACACTCATCATAGAACAACGTTTACGAAATAGCCTTTGCCAAAGAAACAGCTCTCATTTTCTCCTCGCTAGCATTTTTAACCAGTCAAACCAATCATCCCGACTTGCGCGACTTCAAAGATAGCGGTTGAGCGACAATGGTCACCTTGCCTGAACCATGAACGTGCGACAATCATCCTTCAGCTTGGCGCCTCCTGGACCTGGACTTGAAAGACGTCCTTCGGTGGTATCGCGTTTATCCTCCGTTTTTTCGAATGCAGATCAAGAAACAGGGAGTGCAGCACGGACAGGGGCTGGACTTATCGAGGAGGAGATTGCCGAGATTAAGAGATATGAAGTATGTTGTGGGACACTGGATATGCGGCTCTGTGCTAACTAGCTGGACCAGGACTTTACAACAATAGGTATGCGACTCGACCGCCCACAATACGGACTTCGATACTGATATACGGTAGACTGGGTGCAAGATGCGGCGCGAGAACAAGCTAAGCGTAAGGCGCGAAGAAAGCAAGCGGCCGGCCTCTACGACAAAGGACAACCTGGCTGGCGATACCAGCTGTGGAGGAGTTATGATGCAGCACAAGCCTGGATCGTGGTAACAATCATCGGCATTGCTATTGGCTTGAATGCAGCACTACTCAATATTATTACAGAATGGCTCTCCGACGTCAAGATGGGCTACTGCGAGACAGGCTTCTATTTGAATGAGAACTTCTGCTGCTGGGGAGAAGAGAATGGTATGTGGTGTCCAGGGTATGGCGACAAGTATGATACTGATGACAGACAGGATGCGATCAGTGGCACAGATGGACTGGCTTCGAGCCCTTCAACTATTTTATCTATTTTGTCTTTGCAGTAAGTCCCATGTCTTCATTCGCACTTGTGTATACTGACGGCATAGACTCTATTTGCTTGCGTCGCGGGCACCTTGGTTAAGTCTTTTGCACCATATGCTGCCGGTTCGGGTATTTCTGAGATCAAGTGCATCATTGCCGGGTTCGTTATGAAAGGCTTCCTTGGATGGTGGACTTTGATCATCAAGTCGGTATGCCTCCCTCTAGCTATCGCCTCTGGCTTGTCTGTTGGAAAAGAAGGTCCAAGTGTACACTATGCCGTGTGTACGGGAAATGTGATCTCTCGGCTTTTCGACAAATACAAACGCAACGCTTCCAAGACCAGGGAGTTTCTGAGCGCCTCGGCAGCTGCCGGTGTGGCTGTCGCCTTTGGCAGTCCTATCGGCGGTGTGCTCTTCTCTCTCGAGGAAATGTCGAACCAGTTTCCTCTCAAGACATTATGGCGAAGCTATTTCTGTGCCCTGGTAGCTACAGCTGTTCTCGCTGCCATGAATCCTTTCCGAACTGGCCAACTGGTCATGTTCCAGGTCGAGTATAAGAACGACTGGCACTTCTTCGAGCTGCTATTCTACGTCCTGATTGGTATTTTCGGAGGTCTCTACGGAGCCTTTGTGATCAAGTGGAATTTGCGGGTTCAGTCATTCAGAAAGAAATACTTGAAAGAGTATGCAGTTCTCGAAGCGACTTTACTGGCAGCGGGAACTGCCATTATTGCTTACCCCAACGCCTTCTTAAGGATTGATATGACAGAGAGTATGGAGATTCTATTCTCGGAATGCGGGCGTGGAGAATCGTACCACGGTCTTTGCGAGCCTGACAGGAGATGGTGGAACATAATTTCGCTGTTCCTGGCGACCTTCCTAAGACTTTTCCTGGTTATACTATCCTATGGATGCAAGGTCCCCGCCGGTATCTTCGTTCCTTCAATGGCAATTGGAGCGTCTTTCGGAAGAACAATTGGAATTCTTGTTCAAGCTATCCACGAAGCCAATCCCACCAGCGTCTTCTTTTCCGCGTGCAAACCTGACGAGCCTTGCATCACGCCAGGTACATATGCCCTATTAGGAGCCGCTGCGGCACTCAGTGGCATCATGCACATCACCATATCTGTGGTGGTCATCATGTTTGAGCTCACAGGTGCTCTGAACTATATCCTCCCCACCATGATTGTCGTCGGAGTCACCAAAGCTGTCAGCGAGTTGTTTGGCAAGGGAGGCATCGCAGATAGAATGATATGGTTCAGTGGAATGCCATTCCTCGACAGCAAAGAGGAGCACAATTTCGGAGTTCCTGTCTCAGCTGTCATGAGAACTTCTGTTGTCTCGATGCCCGTACACGGGTTTACCTTAGGCGAAGTCCAGAGCCTCCTCGCTGATGATCGATACCAAGGCTTCCCCGTGGTGGAAGACAAACACACCAAGGTACTTGTTGGTTATATCGGTAGTACGGAGTTGCGATATGCCATCGATAAGATGAGTCGAACCTCACCGTTATCAGAGACTGCAAAATGCACATTTGCACCACCGTCGGCAAATCTGTCCAGTACATCGCTCAACAACATCCATAGCGACTCATCTCACTCTTCAACTCTCGACTTTAGCCGATATGTTGATGCAACGCCCGTCACAGCTCACCCGAGACTACCCCTCGAGACTGTCATGGAGTTGTTCCAAAAGATCGGGCCTCGAGTTATATTGATTGAATATCATGGCAAGCTCACTGGTCTCGTAACCGTCAAAGACTGTCTGAAATACCAGTTCAAGGTCGAAGCGGCCGAGAACCCTAAAGATGATCACCGTATCGAAGAGGGACAAGAGCAACTTTGGAACCTTTTCCAAAGAGCCGGTAACTGGTTCTCTGGTCGAGTCTCAAGATACTCAGGAGGTCGGATCCGCCTGACAAGCACTTCTGGTGGTGAGCGGCCGCTGGGGAGAGGACAAATATTGGACGGGGACGAGGAGGTGCTCGACGAGGGTGTCGAGCTGGAGAGTCGGCGGTAATTGTATGACCATGTTGATTGTTACCTTTTACTATCTGTTACCATAGAGACGTGCATGATAAGCTGGTATTGGGGATTGAATCTATTTTTCTTTTCTTTTTCGACTTGTGCTAAATGTCTCAATTCTATGAAAGATTCGACAGCAGGTCTATCGTGGCATACTGCACCACGACTGTGCGGCTAGCCACCATGTCTATCGTGTTCTCTCATCCGACTCTCTGCCCAAATCAATAACATCCTCATCTTCATCCTGCTGTGCTCCATCATCTTCAGTCGGCAAAGGAACATAAGTTGGCCCTTCAGCAGCGGCAGCGGCACCAGCATCCTTAGTCTCATCCTTCCGACCCACGATGACATTGCCTGCGACAAGAAGCGCGGCACCAGCCCACCACAGAGGAGGGAGAGCTTCTGAGAAGATCAAGGCGCCTAGGACAGCGGTGACCATAAAGTTCGTGGATGTATTCATGATGGAGACTTGAGTTGTGGACGTACCACGTGCAAGAGCCTGAGTAAACAGCGTCCACATCTGAAGCATATAAGTGAGTGATCAGAAGTTGGACTGGAAGCCACTTACAACGCCATTGAATGTTAAATTGAGCACAAAGAATATCTGAAAGGTTTAGTTGCGAGTCAAGTAAGAGCGAAAGAGATCAACCTACGCCTCGAACGAGATATTCGACTATATGCTCGTGAGCAGACAAGCCGATCAGTTTCGCAATGCTGTCGGATAGGTTGGTGGTGAGTTGCGTAGTTGTCCTGAGTTCCTAAATTAGCATGCCTTGATCTTTCAAGCTACCTCTTTCCAGCGCGAAGTCTCCTTGGCTAAATCTGCACCATAGGTACACTTGGAAGAGTCTCTACATAATCGTCACTATAATGGAAATAGGTCCCTGGACTTACAACTTGGCAAAAACTCCATTGAAAGCAGCACACGCACCACTAGCAACAGCAAAGAACATCCACTGAGACCGCAGGCTCCAATTGCTTAATGACGGCATGTCAGGAGATGGCTGTTTCTTCAAAGGTGAAGAAGAAGGAGGTCCAGCTTCTGGCTTCTGACGTTTACGGAGCATGGTCGTCGGAGACTTCGGAGTTCTTAGGTTGGTGAGAATGGAGGGTCCTGATGATGATGGATTGACTTGGCGTCCTTGTTAGAGGCTGAGAAGTGGTCTTTTAGTGGGGGCCGCCTGTCTTAGGCAGAGTCGCCCCTGATTAGAGACGTTTTAAGAAACCAGCCCTGCCAGCCTAGGGGACGGAAGCAAACTTGTGGCTTTGGCCCTCAATGACAACAAGACTTAGGTAACTTAGAATAAATTTATTATACTTTTTACTAGATTTATTTTAGCACCTTATATCAAGCAAGGTCTGATGATTTCTTGTTCCCTGAGGGGCTGGCCTGACCACCAGAATCCGGGGAAGTGAATTTATATGCGTCATGTTGCTGTTATCTCGCTAGTCAATAACATAGATTCCAAATAAAGCAATACAGTATCATTCTTGACTAAACTTCTGTTGACTGTGTATACAATCAAGTCTAGGTTCCTAGCACTGAATCTAGTGCTTCATTTCTTGCCCACGATAAATCAATGTCCTGTAACTGTAAAGAGCCAGGTTCCTAACGCCGCCCAATGCTGAAAAAGCAGAATTTCATAGTTTCCCAATTTGTGAAAGTGGTAAATCCCTTTCTTCGTGTTCGATCGTGCGCATTCGTGAGTCGTTGACTTATTGTCCCTCGCCAGGCTTCTTGGCGTTGCAGCTAACAATCTTGACCTTGTTCGCCGTGACGGATTGACTCCCATTGTCCATTTTGAAGGTCACATTCTTGATCAAAAACGTCCAGACTTCGTCGCAGAATCTGTAGGTGTCGAGGCTTCCCTGTAGAAGAGTTGATTAGTTCTAGTCGAAATACGTGCGCCGAGCTCGGAGGTATGCGCCCACCTTGAATTGAAGTCTGGCTTTGACGTTCTTCTGAAGAGCCTCAGTGATGGCCTGATCAAAATTGCTCAGAATCTTCATGGCAAGCTGAGGGTTGATGCGCTCGTCGCTGATGAGATCATCAAGGGTATCTGTCAAAGCGAGACCAATGCTGCAGTGAACCATGTCAGTCAGGCTGTCGCATAGCAGCGCATAGCAATATGGCGTAGTACCTGCTTCGACGGTACAGCTCATAGAAAGATTGCGCTCCGGTAGCCATGGTTTCGGTTCTGAAGTTCGGGCGCGAAAGAAGTCGGTCGTTAAATTACTATTTTCGGTTCTTGGTGGTTGATGGTTTGTGCAAGGGCAAGGTTGATGAGATGCATCTGCCTCGAGGGATGTACAGAGCGGGAATGACTAAGCGCGCCACAAGCCACCAGACAGCCTCGCATCATGTGACGTCGGTCCCAGTTATCTCAGTTGCCTGCGTGCTGGACACGCTTCGCAGCTTCGAGGTACCTTGAAACAGGAGCTCCTTCAAGCTCAGAATAAGCCACCTTCATCCGACCTGACGCTCATCATCGCCAACACATCAACCCCTGGATCGTCGAGATAACAATTCGAACACCGTCGTAATGAGTTTGTACTATGGAGTGGGCGGCATCGGGTCGTTCTTGACCGTCGTTGGAGCTTGTACGCGAAACCCGTTCCCCATAGGCGTCGATGCTTGGATGCTCCATTGTGCTTTTTACTGACTATGATGCTGTCGTGTAGATATGCTCTTCACCGGCAGTGGCGAGTCCTTCGATATCGGTGGTTTTCTCGAATCAGTTTCGCCTTATACATGGGCGACGCTAGGAATCGCGCTTTGTATCGGTCTCTCTGTTGTCGGCGCTGCATGGTGCGTATACCCTCAACCAACAGTCCTTATAGCACAGCTCTGACGCATTGGCTTCAGGGGCATCTTCATTACCGGCTCGTCGATTCTCGGAGGTGGTGTTAAGGCCCCTCGTATCCGAACCAAGAACTTGATTTCCATTATCTTCTGTGAAGTCGTCGCCATTTACGGCGTCATCATGGCTATCGTCTTCTCGCAAAAAGTCGAGAACGTCTCCGGGGCCGAGCTCTACTCCGCCAACTCCTACTATACTGGATACGCCCTCTTCTGGTCTGGTATTACCGTCGGCATGTGCAACCTTGTTTGCGGTGTTGCCGTTGGAATCAACGGTAGCGGTGCTGCCCTGGCCGATGCTGCCGATCCTTCACTGTACGTTATATATCTAAAATCATCATACCTTAGACCAGCTACTTATACGTCTCTAGCTTCGTTAAGATTCTTGTCATCGAGATTTTCAGCTCAGTGCTTGGCTTGTTCGGTCTGATCATTGGTCTTCTAGTCTCTAGCAAGGCCCCTGCCTTCGGTGAGAAGAAATAAGTCCGTCACGTATCCATTACCTTAGACATCATCAAGTCCGACGGGCTTACCGACGGCACCACCTTGTGTGTTCAAAAGAGACGGAGCGCGTGCATGCACTGCGCCAATAATATTTGGTCAGGCGTTTGGAAGATTGGCGTGGGAGGTCGTATTTTGTCTGTACCTGTACCAGTACCAGTATCATATGGAGGTGGAAGTGTACATCACGATGAGATTTGAATTACATGTTACAAAGAGATTTTTTTTTATGCAGGCATGTGCATTATATGTTTGGGTACAGCTCATTACTGGGACTTGAACCGACTCTAAGCAGCCTGCACAGCGCTCAACAGCAAAACCTCAACCTTTGACCCCTTCTCCAGTTTTCCTTTTCCACTAGGTAAGATGACCAATGCGTTAGCTGACCTCAAGCTTCCCACTTTAGAGCTGCGTTGTCCTCCGGTGCTTGTAGCTGATAGAAGCCCATCCTTTCCAACTGTGACCACAGCTCGATGATACTCCGGTCTAGGGTCCAGGGGAAAATCGTGCGAGATGACAGCAGGCACTCTTGGGAGGCCCTTAGCCGAGGCACCGGACAGCTTGTGCAGTGAAGGGAGCACAAACAGATGGAAGGTAACCAGAGCCGACGCTGGGTTGCCGGGAAGTGAGAAGATGGTCTTGGTAACACGTTGGCCCGAATTGTCCTTGACAGGAACTGTGGCAAAGGTGGTTGGTTTTCCAGGCTTCATAGCAACACGCCCGAAGTGAATAGTACCGCCAAGAGAACGCTCAATTGTTGGTTTCAGAAGATCGAGCTCGCCCATGGAGACACCACCAGTAGTGATGAGAAGATCTGCACGTCTGAGTCCATCACGGAGCGTCTCCTCCAAAGTGCCGGGCTTGTCGCTAGCAATGCCGAGATCGATAACTTCATAGCCCCATTCCCTCGCTGCGGACATGAGAGTAATTCGATTGGTGTCGCGGACTTCGCCAAGTTTTAGATCACCCGGGCGGTTATACTCGACAATCTCATCGCCAGTGGATAGTACGGCTACCACAGGACGACGGTAAACCTTTGCCTCTGATACCCCAACAGAGGCGAGAAGACCGATCTCACCGCCCACACCGCTGATAGTCTCTCCCTTGTTGAGGATAACTGTGCCTTGTTTGACATCACTACCGACTTCGCGGATGTTCTCGCCCTCCTTGACTCCATCGACTTGAACTTCAACTTCCTTCTCCTCCTTGCCATCATCTGACATTGTTTTGAGGATAGTATCCTCAACCATAACAACAGTTGTGGCCCCAGGAGGCAGAGGGGCTCCTGTAGTGATTCTAGCCAGTTCTCTCTCGTTCAGAGCTCCGACCTCACCAGGTGAAGCATGAGAGATGGCTGTTACCGGGAAAACGCCCTTCAGCTGGCCATCCTTAGGGGCCACAACTGCGTAGCCATCCACAATACTGGCGCGGAAGGCCGGAACATTCTCTCTGGCCTTGACATCCTCGGCCAGAACTGAGTTGATGATGGACTGATTAACTGATGCTGAGATAACCTCCGGTTCAGGGGTATGCTCTTTGATCAATGACAGGGCTTCTTCGACTGGCAGCATGGGATAGGGCGATTCTCGGTATCTACGAGAAGGTCCAAGCGAAGGATCATTAGAGAGAGTAGTTCCGGGCTTTGTGTGTCTCACGAGATTCCCATGTCCATGACCGTGGCCGTGGCCGTGGTGATGATGGCCGCATCCACCGGCAGCTGTAGACTGGGTATCTCCACCTGTGAGACCTGCTTCAGCTTCCAGTTTCTTAATTCCACCAGAGTGAAGAGCTCTGGAATTGCCACCTGAAGCCTGGATACAGGCATGGGGTAGTGTCTTGACGATGGCTTGGAGGTTCTCCTTGGCGCCTTTGGGTGAACCAGGTAAGGTCACAATGATGGACGAGTTGCGGACTCCAGCTACTGGGCGTGACATCATTGCAACTAGCGACCTTGTTAGGGTTATATTATAAGATGATGGAAGCGATATCGCTTACAGGGTGTGACTGTCAGAGACGCTGCTAACATGCCATGAACGAGGCCGGGTGCTTGCTTATGAAGTAAGGGAGTGACTGCCTGGATGCTATTAGCCCTCAATGGCTCATAAAATACCTCTATAGTATGCTTACTTCAGGGGTAGAGTCTCCAGTAGCAAAACCAGTTCCGCCAGTAGTCACCACGAGGTTGACATTATCAGGGCCGTCGGTCCAGGTTATTATCTGTCGTTGGATAGCGAGCGCATCATCCGAGACAATCTTTGTATCGTGAATTTCCCACTTCCCATCACCCTCATCTTTCAGTACTTGGGTGAGTATAGGTCCTGAAGCATCAGCAGAAGCGTCCTTGGCTGCTGTTGTCGAGACGATGAGAAGCGCCGCCTTCAAGGGACCGGAAGCCATGGTTTTTACGCGAAATGAGTGACAATTTCTGAAGAAATCCGTTTCGCAAAACAGAAGTACCAGTATCGGTGTATAGCTTCCAAAAGATACAGCTTCTACAGGGAGAAATGAGCATATATAATAATTTGAATTCACCAACTGATGACGGCGGGGAAGCTCCCTTATCGACGGCCCCGCTAGGTCCGCCCCGGTCTTGGTGGGGTACACCCCGAAGCCGCTACAGTAAACTTCCACGGAGATGCAAGTTGACTCCTTCAGTCACAAGCCTTTTTGTTCAACTTCTCTTGTCCGCCAACATCCACAACATCACTCCATCTGTTATTGCCTCTTCCTGAAAATGGTGCGCATAAAGGAAAGGTATCTCCTTGTCAACATTGTTTACCTGCCAGACCCTGCAAAGACTGCAAAATCAAATTTGCCGGACTTTGTTCTTAACCACCAACCAACCGTCGAAAAGCTCACTCCTGGTGCACTTATCAGGGGCATCAAAGCTGAAGTCGCGTCACTTTATGGCGACTGTGGATCTGGAGCTTTAATGAACTGCTCAGGTGAGTACTGGATGGTAAAAGTGAATCACTTCGCGTAACTGACATGTCTAGTAAAATACTTGTCCCTAGCAACTTCAACTTTCATCCTACGATGCTCAAGGGCTCACTATCAAATGCTCTGGTCAACATTGACCTTTATGAATCATGTTCCCGTCAAAGACGGACGGCCGTGTATCTTTCGCGTTGTACGCGTCAGTGGGACAATTCGCAAAGCTGAGGAAGAAGCTATCCGTCAGGCCAAGAGACTCATCCTTGCTGCAAAAGAAGATACAGACTCCCAATCTTCTCTCAGCCTTTCGCTACGTAATCAGGACGAAATGGTTCTGGACGTCAAAGACGCGTCGAGTGATGAAGAAATGGATGATGCGGATTGATGAACGGGTATCATTTTTTTCTAACTACCTTGATCCCACTGTCCTTTGGAACTGTCATGTCTCCAAAGTCGGGGTCCATTCCACCCGCTGGAGCAAACGGTTCACTTTGGTCTAGCTCCATGGCCTGTTCTTCTTGGATGCGAGCCTGCTCCTCCTCTGCCTCACGCTCCATTTGGTCATATTCCGCCTTTTGATCAATCCAGCGCTCCTGGATATCCTGCACCTCTAGCATAGACGACTCGCTCCTCATGGCGACCGCCCACACTGTGTCATTGGCACCTTCAGCACCGCCGAAGACGTATCCACCGGCACGATCAATGATACGAAGAATGTGCATCATGCTTTTCTTATTTTCGACGGCCAGGACTTCATAACGCACCAGGCCGTAACTCTCGATCAGATTTGCGATAGCCTCGTTCAGCTTACCAAACTTTTCACTCCTCAGAGCGGGCGATTCTGATTCGAGATGGGGCGTTAAATATGTCAAGTCGTCTACGTCTGTGTAATAATCGAGGTTGAACGGGAGCTCGTCATACTCGGAGACTTTGTCGATCTTTGACAGGATGTTTATATGCGGCATGTCCATCTGGATCATGGCTCGGAGGGAAAGGAGGACGTTCGATACGTATAGAGACGGTTGCGTTAGACAGAAAGAATCCGAGAGGTGGACACAGACAAGCTATGCAAAGTCAGTCGCTGGGATTCCATAGAGGGAATCTACCGACCCTGTATCCAATCTTCTGGAGTTTGTAGAAGATATTCCGCAGGGAGTTATGGTGTGTGTATAGTTCCACTTGTCCCGGGCAGTCGAACAGAACGTAGTCTTCACTGAATTCTTTCAGTCCCTCTTCCAACCACTCAAAGTTATGTTCCAGTTCTTCAAGGGCATATAAGATGCCGCCATTAGGCCCAAGCTTGTCATCTTTCATGATTTCTTCGAGTTTAACTAGTTTTCGAATATCGAGTGCCGCAGGGTAGTTTGTATGGTCATTGGCAGGATCGAGATTTACGACTGAACAGGCTCGCCCGATGGCGCCAAGGAACTGGTGCACTATATCGGTCAGTCTACGGATACAGAAAATGCAGTGTCTTGTAATACTTACTGCCATCACAGTAGGTACTCTTTCCAGAGCCTGGGCTGCCGACGACTAGTTGCGCAAAGGGCATCTGAAAGGCTATCGTAGGGTACCGGGCTCAAGAGCGCATGATCATGTGGGATGTGGCAGCTTGGCACGAGACAAAACAGCCTTCTACCGTCTGTTTTCCGTACCAAGTAAATCGACTTGGAGATCGCGATCGTTATATCGAGAAAAGAATAACTTAGTGATGGATGGCTTATCCAAGCAGATGCACAAAGTGACGGCACCAACGGGCAGCCCCTCCACTACCTGCCCACGCGGAACAAATTCAGCGACTAGCCCACCGTCTCTCAGTGGGGTGGAGCTTGAATCGGCCAATCTTCGGCACCTGAGCTCCCCTGTAGCTCCGCACCCGATCACAAGCTAAAAGCTTGCACGCGCAGCAGTAGCCACGCTCTTTTTTCCTCTCCCATGTTCATAAAACCTCTACCTCCAATTTTCTCCCTTGGTCCAAAACTCTCCCTCCGCTTCCACGCGGCTCTTTTTCCTACAGGATGCTACGGTATGATGCGCAGCAGCCTCATAACCAGCCATGGCATCTGATCCGTCAAATGCCGCCCAAATGGCCGGCGACGTCGCTGAGACTGTCGCCTATGCCCTCAGCAGCTCCTCTCCCTCTATCGTGAGCACCATGCCTGCTGTCACCGCCCATGAGCCTTACACATGGTTTGGCCTCTTTGGGTGGTTGATATGGTTTCTTCTTCACATCACTTCCACAATTCTATATTGGGTCATTCGGATCGCGACTATTAATGTCCCTTCCTTTCTATTCCACTTGTTCTCTACAAGCTGGACTGTGACCATGAACGCTACTACATTGTATGTTGACCAATAGCCTCTTTCGCTTCGTAACGCTAATATTCCTATGGGATGTTTATCATGGCAGCGGTCGTGTCGGCAGTCAGTTGGGTAGTCAGGTATCGCATCCTGAACATGTACTCCCGCCTGCCACCAGAGCCACAACGTAAAGAGCCGGATATCGATCTCTTTCCAGACACCCACGAAGGTGGTACTAAGTCCGGGTTGGCAAACTACCTAGATGAGTTCTTGAGTGCTATCAAGATCTTCGGTTACCTAGAACGGCCCGTCTTCCATGAGTTGACTCGAAGTATGCAAACGAGGAAGCTCATTGCTGGTGAGACCATCAACCTCGAAGAAGAAAAAGGCTTCTGTATCGTTGTCGATGGCTTGGTAGAGATCTTTGTTAAATCAAACCGGAGTCCGCGCGCAGCAGCAGCTTCCCGGGGCCATCTTGACTTGGACTCTTCAGATGAGGACGATATCGCACCTGGTCAGCAGACATACCAGCTTCTGACAGAAGTTCGGAATGGTGCACCTATGTCATCCTTGTTCTCCATCATGTCTCTTTTTACAGAGGACGTTAGGCTACGGCCCAACGATGATCAGGAGGACTCTTCTTTGCATCCTGCCAAAAGCAGCGGCCTGAGACACCCGACCTTCGAGAAACCTCATCTTCGACGTGTTCCTTCGGATGTCAATATGTCCATGCCGGGTACACCGCAGTCCCGGAATGATATGGAGGCGGATGAGAAGAAACCCGAAGGCCTCGGCGTTTCTGGCCTGGAAACCGATCAGGCTGCGATTCCTGCCATGTCACTGGACGGCGATACACCTCCACCTACTAGACCACCCTTGCCAGCAAGGGCGACATCTGGCTCGGCTCACCCGGACATTATTGCCCGTGCTACGGTTGATACAACAATTGCCATCATCCCAGCGAGTGCGTTTAGAAGACTCATCAAGATCTACCCAAAGGCAACTGCACACATTGTACATGTTATTCTCTCAAGATTCCAAAGAGTCACGCTTGCGCAAGCATTCAACTATCTCGGCTTGACTAGCGAAGTACTGCAGACAGAGAAGAGCATGATCAAGTATACGGTATGCCAGCTCCCGAATATTCTGCGAGGTGATGCTCTAGAACGTCTCAAGGAGAAGTTCAAGCGCGAGAGGGAACGTACAGACGAAGATGATGACACGAAGGGTATTGCACTGCACAACTCGGCTTCAACTCATCGGCGAAGGTCCAGTACAACTCTTCGGAAAGAGGCTATGCTGCAATCAATGACCAAACTGCGGACAACTTCGGTTGTTACAAGCACCATTGCTCCACCTCGTGAAAGAACTTCTCCCCACACTCCGAGCCCTGGAGATCTGCTGTCTAATATTCAGTTAGCTCGAGGGACTTCGCGTATTTCACCGGCGGATCAGCGATCCGTTTCGGGGGCCTCGATGAGACACCAGGGCGCGAATCCAAAGGATGATAGATTTTTCAATGATCCCTTTGATTCAAGGAGGCTTGGTCGCATGACGATGGATCCGCGAGAAACTGTGGATGAAGACAATCTCTTCCGTGCTTCTATTTTGGAGTGCATGTTCAAGTCACTTGGGCTTGATGCTAATGGGAGTGCATCTCGCGAGCCCGAGTCCATGGAAGGCTCTCCCAGACTGGTGTCGTTCGACCATCGACGATCAAAGTTTTACAGCCAAAACAACGCATTCGGTTTCATGCCCCCTTACGATGGCTCTGTTGATGGCGAGACTGAGTCGGTGACTTCTGGAGGAACCGCTTTACATGCTCCTGTGAGCGCCCAGGGCCTTGCGAGCGACATGAAGGATGAGGTTGAGATCGTCTTCTTTCCCAGAGGTTCTGTTCTCGTAGAGCAAGGGGAACGAAACCCCGGTTTGTACTATGTCGTCGATGGGTTCTTAGACATTGGTACGACAGGTGAGGCGGATGCTCACAATATCTTACAATCCAACGGATTTGGTGCATCTCAGCCAGCTCCCTCTTCCCCAGATCCATCCGAAATGGGTTCTTTCCCCAACCTGGCTCGGACCGAAGCTGCAAGAGACCAGGCCGAGACGCAGCAATCAACATCAAAGAAGTCTCGTCGCAGTATTGCCTTGGTCAAACCGGGTGGGCTGGCTGGTTACATCGGAAGTGTGTCCTCATACCGTTCTTTTATTGATGTTGTTGCAAAAACGGATGTCTATGTAGGCTTCTTGCCTCGCGCTTCGCTGGAGCGGATTGTTGACCGCTACCCGATCGTTCTTCTCACTATGGCCAAGAGGCTGACCAACATCTTGCCCCGCCTGATTCTCCATATTGACTTTGCTCTCGAATGGGTTCAAGTCAATGCAGGGCAGGTGCTATTTCACGAAGGCGATGAAAGTGAGGCGATTTATATCGTTCTTAACGGTCGCCTTCGTCTGGTCCAGGAGCGAAAGGATGGCGGCGTGACGGCTTTGGCCGAATACGGACAAGGTGACAGTGTCGGCGAGCTAGAGGTGCTTACAGAAACTGCTCGCCCGGGGACTCTGCATGCTATTCGAGATACGGAGTTGGTGAAATTCCCCCGAACACTCTTCAACAGCTTGGCACAAGAACATCCGAATATCACCATCAAAATTTCAAAGATCATTGCATCACGGATGAGGGCAATCGTTGATGAGACATCCAAGTTCTCGTACAAGGATGCTAGCACCAATACAAAAACTTTGATGCGCAAGTCCAATATGAATCTACGAACTGTAGCGATTTTGCCTGTTACCGCGGGCGTACCTGTTGTTGAGTTTGGGAACCGCCTCATGAATGCACTGGCGCAAGTTGGTCCAGCTAATGGGGCCACATCCCTTAACCAGGCCGCCATTCTCAACCACCTCGGCAAGCATGCTTTTAACAAGATGGGAAAGCTCAGGCTTTCTCAATATCTTGCTGACCTGGAAGAGAAGTATGGCCTGGTTGTCTATGTTGCAGGTAAGCAATAACTTGTTTTCTTTCTTCCGCCATTCCTTTTATGATGATAATATCACACATAGACTCCAGAGGCAAAGCCGATGTTGGTTCTATTAACTCTAATTTTTTCCTGACTTATTCCTGTTACAACATACTTTCTGAACTTTCAGACGAGAGCCTTGAGCTAACATATTGGCTCTAGATACGAACGTCAATTCGCCGTGGACACAGACTTGTATCACGCAAGCTGACAGCATCCTTTTGGTCGGTCTTGCTGAAGGATCACCAGCGATTGGCGAATACGAACGCTTTATGCTTGGCATGAAATCTACCGCCAGAAAAGTTTTGGTTCTACTCCATGCTGAGCGTTATTCACGGCCTGGGCTGACTCGAGCTTGGTTGCAAAACCGTATGTGGATCAATGGTGGTCACTGCCATATTCAAATGGCTTTCAGAACAAACGAGATGCCAGTCCACGCCCCCAAGAAACTTGGCCAAGCACTGAAAGAACGTGTTCAGGTCTTACAGGCTGAGATTCAAAAATACACGTCTCGCAAGGTGCACCACACGCCGTACTACTCGCCTGATTCTCCTTATAAGGGCGATTTTCATCGCCTGGCACGACGACTATGTGGTAAATCAATTGGACTTGTTCTTGGCGGAGGCGGTGCTCGAGGCATCACTCAAATTGGTATCATCCGAGCCATGGAAGAAGCCGGAATTCCTATTGATCTCGTTGGAGGAACTTCGATTGGTGCTTTTGTTGGCGCTCTGTACGCCAGGCATGCTGATGTCGTGCCCATGTTTGGATTTGCCAAGAAATTTGCAGGGCGAATGGCCAGTCTATGGCGGTTTGCTCTTGATCTGACGTATCCCTCTGCATCTTACACCACCGGGCACGAATTCAACCGTGGTATCTTCAAAGCTTTAGGCGACACGCAGATGGAAGATTTCTGGCTCGAATATTACTGCAACACAACCAATATCAGTAAGAGTCGAGCCGAATTCCACACCAGTGGGTACGCGTGGAGATACATCAGAGCGTCCATGTCCCTTGCGGGGTTACTCCCACCTCTGTGCGATGAGGGCAGTATGCTACTGGATGGCGGCTACATTGACAATTTGACCGTGTCTCACATGAAGGGTCTCGGAGTTGACATAATTTTTGCCATTGATGTAGGTGCTTTGGACGATGACACGCCGCAGACGTATGGTGACTCACTCTCTGGTGCATGGGCTTTTGTGAACCGATGGAATCCATTCTCGTCTCACCCGAACCCGCCAACTCTTGCGGAGATTCAAGGACGACTGGCATACGTGTCGAGTGTTGATGCTTTGGAACGTGCAAAAACGATGGCTGGATGCATTTACATGCGTCCACCAATCGATGACTACGGAACTCTTGACTTCCACAAATTCGATGAATTGTACCAACTGGGATACAAGTTTGGGCAGGAGTTTTTTAACAAGATGAAAGAGCAAGGAGTCTTGCCTTTAGTAGAAGAGACGGAGGCCAAGAAGGCGTTGAGGCGTACAATGGCACCAAGACGAGCGAGCATCTAATGGATCATGTTCACCTGGACTTGATGAGCGTTTACAGTATTTAGCATTCTGCTAGAGTAGAGGCGTCTATTCTTAGACTAAGGAGCTCAATCTAGACAACTACTTATGCTAGAATAGAATGATCTGATAAGGCCTTGGTACTGCAATATTACGTGAAGATGCATTTCCCCGATGAGAAATTGCTTTGTGAGTGTTGAGAGTGAGGAGAAATGACGATATTGGTGACATCATTTCGTGCCAGGTCCTTCAATTGGGCCCTGGCACGGTACGTCAGCCGCAACTATGATCCTTGTCCAAGTTAAGCTTGACTTGAGAATTAAGCAATGACGTTCGAGCCTTAGTGCTTAAGTGGCCCCGGAGATTGCAAGCCGGCAGTAGTGGCGGAGGAGGTCTCTAACGGTTGGGTAAGGGTCTTTGAATTCCATCGGGGTTTGAAGTTTATAACCGTGCAATCTGCGCTTTTTCGTATACCTTAAGTTTGCGTGGATGGTATGGCTACTACTGATATTATACAAACCCAATACTACGGACTGCATCAACTCCCTCGATAGCCTCTCGGGAGAGACACATACGGCATATGCATGGAACTTGGTCTTGGAACATCTTGTCGACCATTTGAATAGGGCTCAAGTTCTACCTCAAGCAAGCCACCACAGTATTACAAAACACTCAACTACTACATCACATTTGATCACCACAATCATGGGAAGAAGAGACACATATTCAGAGCCTCCTCGGAGCCATCGGCAATCCCGTCGCCAACCTCCACCCCGCCGCGGCCCTCCCGTTAAGCAGAGCGAATCCGGCTTCGATTGGACACCGGGCATTGTTCTCGCCCTCCTTGGCGCCTTTACATGGCTCAGCCACGACTTTGATAACTACAAGAAGAAGCACGAGCACTGCGATGATCGAAGGGGTAGTCGAAGTCGCGATGGTGAGAGAGGAAGGCGAAGGTACCGATCGAGTAGCCGGTATCCAGACGACGACTATGATGATTGTGACTATGACTATCGGAATGGTCGGGGCTACAGTCGGTAAAGGAGGTTGAATGTTTATGATAATGAGTAACACGATTATGAAATGGGGGATTTTAGGAGATGAGCACAGGAGGCATAAAGGTTGCATTTCAATGTCATTGTAACATTCTTAAAACAGTTACTCTAAGGTCAAGAGCCATAACAAACGTCATTTCTCTTTCATTCAAGTGGTGCTCTGGTTTTCTGGTCGAACTGTGAGCTGAACCACGAGAGGTCTAATTCTGAAGGGCCTTGATAACGTCGTGGGCTTAAACAGACTCATCTTGATTACTTCGTAACTATCGTCACGCATAATTTAGTAGTATTTCTCGTTCTTGATTATCTGAAACATTCAGTTACAAGTTACATTCTAACCACTTATGCCCTTTAGCAATCTCATTTTCGGCCGTCTGCACCAAGACGTCAAACATTCTCTGGACGTGTTGTTCCTCCACCTTTGTTACACTCGTACATACACGAATCACAAACTTGTCATTTACAACGGTTGCGGTGAGATAGAACTCTCCCGCAGCGTTGATGGCCTCATACACTGCTTCAGTGCGGTCATTAATCTGCTGCTCTGACTCGCCACTGATACGAATTGTAATAAGACCGAACCGAGCTGGGGTGAAGATAGAGAAGATGTCCCGACGAGAGTCTATCTTGTCTTGGAGACTTTCCGCCAGGTCGACGCCATTGCGAATATGCTTCTGGAGACCACTGATACCATAACTTCTCATGACGAACCAGAGTTTCAAGGAACGAAACCGCCGCCCTAGAGGAATCTGCCAGTCGCGATAGTCGGTGACCAACTCGTCGTCGCTGTATTGATTTCGCAGGTAAGGAGGCTTGATGCTCAGAGCCTGGATGAGCCAAGATCGATGACGAACCCAGACGGCTGTACAGTCGAATGTGGTGAGAAACCACTTATGAGGGCTGAAGCTAATGGAATGGAAAGAAGAAAGGGCTTTGGCCAAGTGTTGATATTCCTCTAGAACAAGTGCTGCACCAGCATACGCAGCATCGATGTGAACCCAGATGTCCCGTGGCGTATCAAAGGTTGGCTTTAGGGCTTGGGCAATACCCTCGAAATCATCCACAGCGCAGACGTCGGTGGTGCCAAGGGTGGCAGTGAGGAAGAATGGTTCGAGACCACGGGCTCGAAGACTCTCAACAGTGGCAGCGAGGGCCTCACCTCGGAGAGAGAAGCCATCAGCCTCAGATACTGGGATGGTAGCAAAGCGAACACCAAGAACTTGAGCGACCTTTTTAGTACTCGAGTGTGTGCCTGAGCTTCCAAGGGCCACCAATCTGCTTCGAAGATCCCAAAGTGCTTCCTCCTTCTCTTCGCTGCCGGGAGGGAGATGGGCTGTCACAGAAGCGAGATACTTATCTCTGGCAGCAGCCATGTTGACCATAAGACTCTCACTAATACTTCCATGAATCACGCCGCCTCCATGTGTCGACCCTCCACTGAGAAAACACTCGGGCAAGCCTAAGGCCTGGGCCAGCCAGTCCATGACTATAGTCTCGAGCTCTGTAACAGCAGGACTACAGATCCAGTTGAAGTGTGCCCCGTTGAAGGCATTGGAATATATCTCTGCCAGAGCGGCTGAATAGCTGCTGGCACAGGGGAAGAATGCCATGAATCGAGGACTACTCCAGTGAGTAATGCCTGGGAGGATCTTGGACTCGATGTCTTGGTGGATGGCGGACCATGGCTCGGGGTCTGTTGGCGGAGAGGATGGTAGTAGAGGGCGCAAATAGCCTGGTTTAACATTTGAGACAACGCGGTAATCGGCGACATTTTCGGTGTAGTCGGTCACTGGAAGCTTTAGTATGAGTTCGTCATTCAAGGACGTGGTGTCAATGGGAAGACTTTAATACTGGAAGGGTAAAAAGGGGACATTCAATTGGGGTTCATTGTGGCTCGAGGAGGGAGTCATGATGGCTATTATCATTATGATATAAGGACTTACTCTCATCAATTGCCGCTTTGGCAGCTTCACGAAATTCCTGAGCTTCCATGATAAGATATATATATCGAAGAGAATGAATATAGGAGAAATAATGCGTAGTGGAGTAGCCGAAGGGATTGAGACTGAATATCTGGTTTCTTCTTCAACAGCAAACGACATTCGTACTTATAACTACTCATCTTAGTTGACTTTGGAGAAGGCTATATACCATCTCTATAGTCTCAATTATCGTATCTCGCCATAAAAAGTGAAGCTCCTGTGCCGAGGCTTCCTTGCTCTTTTTACTAGCCTTAGTATTGTCCATATTTCTGGAACATCATGATATCCCAGGTTTTGTATTGTTCCCCCCATACATTTCTACTAGCTATAACCTATTTGTTGATTCGCTGATGTTGATCTTGGAGTTCTGTTCTACATGGCTGAGGTTCTTGTCCTGTAGAGAGCAAACATGGCTCGGGACTATGTCTTGGTCTTGGTATTGTTCATTTGGCTGACGCCCTGAATTGACGTGACAGGAGGGGCTAATGCACGCTATGCTTAAACGATAGGCGGCGGGATCTATATTAATTAGGTGCTTCCCAGCATATTGGGGTTCAATTCGGGTTCCTGGTATCGTTTCAATTGGAGACCTTTCTCGACTGAAATGCAATTCAAGGCAAGATACTGTTAACTCTACAGCATCTATTTGAATAACGAGCATTAGCAGAGTCATCAGAAAACTCTTGTTCCTCTCCATCCAAGTTTAGTTCCCAACACAACGGCCTCGGCTTGGCAGCGCCACCAAACTGCTGAACAATATCAAGCCTCGAAGCAGTGACCATGCTTACAGTAGACCCGACTTCAAACTTGCACTCCACCCAAGATACATAAAATTAGAACGGCAAAGTCCATAAGGCTTGGGTACAAACCGCGTAAGCCCTAAATCACGTTTCTCGGGCGTCTTTGTCCGCTTAAACTTGTCGCGCATTGTCCTTTCGACGCCGCTTTCGAGGCTGAAGCTAATATGATCGGCAGTACTACGCTGGTTCCTGGAACAATATCCTCGCTCTTCGCGCTGAAACCTGTAGCGGCGTTGTTTGCTCTTTAGTGGCGGTATGTGAAGTCTGAGCCCCTGTGTCGACAGGGCAATTCCGCGAGAGACGAGGTGTGATTGGGTGATTAGGTGCTTGTAGGTATTTCAGGATCCAAGCCATTTATGGTATGTCTTTGTTGTAATTCGAGTGATCTACCAGGAGGTAATGTTCGTTGGTGTAGTAGATGTGTGGATCTAAGGCATTGGCTCATCCCATACTAAGGTGGCAACATTAAGGAGGCATAACATATCTCGCTAGCTGAGGCCATTGCCAAATTCCATCCGCCTCGATTACCCACGTCTCCCAGTCGTATCACTATCAAGGCTGGTTCTTTGAATTGAATCATCTCTCTCTCTCTCTCTCTCTCTCTCTCTCTCTCTCTCTCTCTCTATTTATCAACCCCCAAATCCACCAATAACAGACTCCGCTCGATCCCGTATGCAAGATCCCGCCTTGTCCCACAGTCTGAGCCAATCAAGTGTGGATGCATGTCTGTATACTGCAAAGTGGAAGATCATGAGAGTGCTACGGCAATAACATGGGAAAGCAAAACATTCTCGGATGTAACGCGATAATGGCACGTGTGCACTCCGTAGCCACTGCGGTTTCGGCCAAATTCATTCACGTGGTTCCTTTTTGAGGCCCGTGGTCTTGTCTGGCATTATTAATACGTAAGATATTGTCAGTTTTTATACACTCAGGGAAATATGTGCACAACAGCAGATCACTTCAAGAAAACATGAAATGTTGCAAGATTATCATATTCTTGTATAACAAAATGGATCATGTGGTGGTTCCACGTCTCTAACATAGTAAAACTCGCTTCGGAATGCCCGTGTCCGATTCCCATTTTTTGTAATCCCAATAATGCATCCATCCCCTGTATAATGCTTGTATGTATGTGTATGCAACGTCCTCCAAACTCCAAAAGAGGCCAAGAAACATTCTTGACAGAAAGTCGAACTGTTTTTCAAAAATCTCGAAAACTCCTCGCTGAGTAATGCTTATAATAAACAAAGGTCATAAAAGTTTCCCTTTCTCTCCCCTCTTTTGCGGAAACGTGGTATCATAACTTTTTGGAACAGATCCTCCTCCATTAATATCCATTAAGTTGTTTTGCTTGTAAAACTTGCTACCATCTAGGCAACTGCCACTTGGGCTCGCATTCGCATGTCTTCGTAGCCAGGGAGCACGCTGTTGCCCTGGAATCGAGCATCAGGAACCTGCATGAGGCGGGGCTGAAGGTGAAGATCGACATCAGCTTCTTCAGCCTCGGCGATGGCAGCGTCGAAAGAAGGAAGCTCATCGTCGTCGATGTGGTCGTAGGTGTTCTCAACAGCCACCTGGATGGGGATGCTGAGGTTGATGTTGGTGTTCATGGAACCGACAGAGAGGGTAAGGTGGAGGATGTAAGCACGGGCGCTGAGGCACGAGTAGAAAGTAGGGAGGAAGAGCTTGCTGTTGGAAGTGGGCAGGTTGAAAGGAACATCGAGAGTGGCGTAGCGACGGACGTTGTACTTGCTGGCCTTTCTGTTGCGCTGGGTTTCATCAGACTCGGATGTCTCTCCCTCGTTCCAGAAAGCACTGTCATAGCCAGAGTCCCGTCGAGAAGCAGGAGCTTCATCATCCCACGTGAGCTGGGTATCAGGTCGCATAGGGACAGGTGTAGTGGTGGAGTAAGTGAGCGATGGGGTGCCCTGGTGCTTGACGCGAGATCCCAAGTTAGGGAGTTGTGTCATGGGAGCGCTGCTGAAGAAAGTGGTTGCGTGGAGCTTGGCGCTAACAGAGTTGACCTTGGGAGGGGTGACATCCTTGGAGGTAGAGCTGAACTCGAAGTTGATCTTCAAGTTGGTACCACTGGCGTTGAGGAAGTTCCCAGAGAGCATAATGGCACTGGGCTGAGAAGCCGTGGTGGTGAGCTCACCCTGCTTGGCAGAGAAGAGGTTCTTGCGGATAGGCTTTGTCTTGGAGAGACAGTAGCGCTCGTCCTTGGAGCAGATATCAAGAGGGGCGTCCTCGGGCATGGCAGGGAGAACCTTGACCATGTGGAAGCTGTCAAGGGGCAAAGTTCGGCCCTCCTCCTCACTGTTCTTGGTAGCCACGGCACGGATGCCATACTCGATGTGAGCCATGTCAGGAGACTGGTCGTTGCGCTCCCAGAAACCCATGGTTGGGGGGAGCTGGAGGTGGTGATCCCTGATACCCTCATGCTCCACGGGATGGTTGCATGCGCTGAGGGTAAGCTGGTGGGGAACAACAAAGTGGAAGGGGATTGTATATGTGCGGCCAGCCTCGAAGACACGATTTCTGGGGAAGTCTGCCGGGCTGAGAGGCATGCGGAGCTTCATGAAAGGGCGAGAAGCGTAGTTGGCACTGGAATACTGGCTGACAAAGTCGACACGAGTGTAAGCAGTGCCAGTGAAGAAGATGTCAAAGCCATCATAAGCAACAGGGCGCTGAGTGTTGATGATGACGTTTCCTGTGACCTTGGAGCCAGAGGTATACGACTTTGAGCTCCAGTGCTGGTCGAGCTTGATGTCGATGCCGGATTTGGTAGGACGGGGTCTAGTAGACCGAGGTCCGTTGTCCGATACAGCGTTGGACATTGTGATGATTGCAATAGAGCAGCAGAGTGATACTAATATGAGTTTTGACGATATGATGGGAGGGCAAGGCCAGAGTCATATATATAGTATTCTATATAAAAACAGAAAATGCGGCGGTACCGTACCCGTTACTTTGGTTCGTGCTCGAGCTTGCCCTGTCTAGGATGCTGAGGTGCTTACAGGGGGGGGGTTAATTGTTAGAGGTGTGCGCGCTGTAAGTTGGTGGGACCCAGGGAGCGCGTGCTCTTGTTGCTGGGTCTCGCGAGGCTGCAATAGTTGCTAGATCGTGGTCGAGACTTGAGAGGGTGATTTGTTGGTGATGAGAAGGACTGCTCGTTTACTGCGCTGTCACTGTGCAAAGGGTGACGACGACCTGCTTTAGTATCCTTCTCTCGAACAGAGGCGTAGGTCTTGTTAATTGTCCTAATGTGACGCCTAGCTGACATATCGACAACCACCAAAGTTTGAAGGCCGGGGAGGAATGTGAGTTGGATGGCAGCCAAAAGCACATCATCAGCCACTATTTTAGCCATAGAGACTATCTAGAAAGGTTGGAGAAAAGTCTTTTTTGCTTCTAAATAAATCAGCTTTAGAGGGGTGATGAGTTGGAGAAGCCATCTCAACAAGGTGCTTCAGATTTGGAGTAGGTCAAGATGGGAGCATGAATTGTTGATCATAGACAAGACAATAGCGTCTTTATGTTTGCATCTTTAATATTAAACATCTACGTATGATTTTGTATTGTTTGACTGCAGTCTTTACTAAAGGGATTTCATGTCGAGATCAGTCTTACCATTACTACTCTTGACAAAACACACCCAGAGTGTGTTTGGAGAGCTGGATCAAATAGCAGACCCTCTCTTCTTACCTCAAAGATATCCACGATGAGCTCCATCGCGGTACCGGTGACTTGACTGAGTCTCTCACTTACACGGGCGACTGGCTCTGAAGGAGAGAAAAAATAAATAAGTGGGGGGGTATGAGAAAAAGGCTTCGGAGGTTCGTGAGCCATTCGACCGGGGTTCGACAAATCGTGCATAACTAGCGCCTATAGTGGAGCAGTGGGTGGTTATGGTTACAACTTACAGGCTCTTCAGTGCCGAAGGGGTCCATTCCCGACGTCTCCAACAGATCCCGTTCCTGACTGAGGCTAATAATAAAACATCCGATAGTCGGCTTCATCAAGGTCCTGTAGGTCTTGAGTGAAGCTGCTCGACTTGATTAACTTTGGGTTAAGGTAGGACGCTACACTTTCTTGGCGCGGATGAGAATCCGTTGATCGCCAAATTACCAAATCAAATGTTCAATTCAATCTAGACTGTCTCTAAAGTAAACATTGGAAATGTCGTTCGGGATGCTCCGAAAAAAAGAGCCATCATGGTGGCCAGAGAGAGAGAAAGAGAGAGCTGGCTACCTAGCTAATCGGAGATTCACGGCTGGCGTCATCGGGTTATGACAGTTGAGCATTGCATAATAATAGCAAAGCATACGCATAGCACAATGCATAACTAAGGTATGCATGTATGTAGCTATGATTGACAGGCTGCAAGGCACCTCCAGCCAGCAGCCATCTTTCCATTTGTTCCATGCACTCATTGCAAGGTTCTAGCAATTTCTGGTGTGAGCCGGCCCGTCTTCCAAGAGCCTCACCTTCACCCTTCACCCTTCACCCTTCACCCTCGCCCAGCTCCTCACACCATCACAGCTCAAGCCATCTCCACGCCGGAGCTACTATTCCTTTCACCCTCCAAAAATTGGGAACAAGATACATATATCGAGATCTGGGACGTCACCTGCGCGGCCCAAAATTCCTGATACCTAGGATTAAGCTCTTGATGATGACGCTGAACTCATACAAACTGGGGCTGCTAGGCAAGAAATGGAGTTGCACGCAAATATATGACTTCATGATTCCCCACGTTCTCGCCTCTGCAATTATGATAAAATATGAACCTCTACGGGTTGGTGTTGACCGAAAAAACAAAGGTGTATCTGGATGGATGGAGAATTACGAAAAACCTAATACGCCTCATCATCTCTCCATCTCTCCATCGCACCTCTCCGGACAACCGGCCAGTGGTCTTCTTCCCTCTCTCTTCTCTTTTCATGCCGTAAACCGGCGGTCAGAAAATAAGAGCTTGCTTCAGCTGCCGCCTTTCCGTGCCTAATACAGGACAGGCTACATCACGGAAACGTAGGCGAACATCGTGAGATGTTCTAGAGTCTAAAAGCCCAAGAGGGGGGGGAAGAGTCGCATACTGCAATTCCCATTACATGAGGAATTCCTGTTTCGACCTGGCGCATCAGAGGCAATAAGGCCTGGCGATGGCAAATGCTGGGGTCAAAGTCTTAACCTAACCGCTTCGACGTCTGTGCCCGGTTCTCGAACCTGGAGTTTTGGTCTAGCTCGCCCGTGGTTCCTAACTTTGACTCCATTCACTGACTCTGACTCTGACTCTGTCTTGGTCGACACGCAGACGTCGTCGTTTAGTCCTTTTCTCCTCAATGCTGCTACCCCTGTCAGGACGAGATGGGCTGTATAAGCTTTGGAGATGGGCGGGCTTCGCCTGGGGATAGCTACCTTTTAGTGAAGCCCCCCCCACGAGTCAACGTTGGCGAGAGGACCCCGAGTTCACGATTCGAATGGTTGGGTTGCGTGCAGCCTCTCGTTTTGCATCGTGGGCTTCATCTTCATCTTCATCTTCATTTTCTTTCCTTTCCCCTCATGGCATTATGTGTTATTGTTTCTCACTGTTTTTACCACTCCATTACACCCCCCCAAGTCCTGACCCTCCCTCCCTTATCCCTTTCTCCTTTGCTGGCGGCTATTTTCTTCCCTTTTTCTCCAATTGCCCCTCCCACCATCATGTTCAGACCGTCCACGCCATCACGATGCCGCACGATGCCGCCGCCAATGGCCGATTTTCGACGGGCATCCCGCACCGCAACAGCAAACAACGTGTTCTTATTATTCAGGAAGCGTGGCTGGATAGAAATTCTCGTTTCGCCATGTCCAGGGTCCGATATCGTCAGATGTCCCCAACTCACGAGTATCAATTAGGAAATCTCACAACTAGACGTGCATCTTTACTCTGGGGAACGTTCCACGTTCCACGTCCCACTTTGTTCTTTTACGCAACAGAATCCTGCCATGTACCACAATCACAGTCGTAGTAAATATGGGCTCTTTGAGCTACTGGCAGAAGATCACGAACAAAGCATTTAGGCCCAGATGCGGGGAGAAGCAAATTTCGATATAACACGGGGAAGCTCAGGCCGCTCTGCAGAAGTGGAACAGCCCATTCTCATGCAGAGTTTTTAGGCTACTGTAGCTAACAGAAACTGGAGATGGTGTTAGTCTCCGAAACCATCGTCTTACCGTCTCCGAGCCAGCTTCGTGTCAGTTGGTTGGCTAATGGCCCTTGCATGCCTTCTCCTTTCGGCCAGGCACAAACTGTCTTGTTGATCTGGAGGTTTTGATCGTCGTTGAAACGCCAAAACACCAAGATTCAACTTCACGATAGTTGAACCAACTTCAATGTCTGCTCCCATAGCTATTGCCATGGACCATTTCTGTGTTTTCAGCCCTCAATTCAACCTCATTTCTTCTCCTACCTACCCTTTTCTCCCCCCATCTTGGAGTCGGTGAGTCAAACCTTGACTCGACTCACACCTCTCTCCCCTTTTTTTTCCCTTCATTCCCCTCCAACCTCTTCGTCCTGAATATCCACCTGTCACTCAACCGGTCTCAATTCCGATATTGACACTTTCTTCCCTCTTCACGATAGCTACACCTAGCGACATTGCACTTAAGCTCAGCAGACCTGAAAAATTCTCTTCTTCCTTTGACCCACCGTCAAACCCACCTGGGCTTGTGTTAATTAGGAAGCCAAGAGCCAACTCATTCAGCACAGGTCACTCTCGGTATGAGTGGCTTCACCTTGATCACGATCCACTCTCCACGTTTCCATCGCGACATGGCATTGCCGCGCTCAGAGCAAGAGATTGTGAGCCACTCGTGGAGGCACACGCAAGCTCAGACGTAGATGGTTTCTTGCCCTGCTTCATATGTTCCGAGGAAGCACCTTTTACACTCCACTGCCACTGCTCCATATGGTGTTATTATAATGGCAAATAGCTTCTTTTCCATTCTCCATCTCTGACTCTTATGCTCATTCCATCGACCCGTAAACCCCCTAATCTTTCCACTTTCCGGACACCGGAAACACACACATTCACCAACAGCCCTCATGTCGTGCCACACTAATGAGGCTCTAACTCGTTCCATCTGGTGATGCGTCGCTCACCCGCGGTCCACCTACTATGGATATAACCGCCGTGCATGAAGATGCCCTAGCCCTGGGCTTTTTGCTCAACAAGTACCTTTTAGGGGTCCAAGGACCATCCCGGGGCTTGTGCTCTGTCGTATCATTGGCTTGTCAAAGATCTGATGGTGGGTGTCCGGTTGCCGAGCAAAAGGCTTATTTCGTTGATCTGATAACATCAACCAGCGGTGGTGCTTAGTGAAATTGCGGCTCAGCTATCGATGCTGATTAGTGATTCTTATCCGTGATGGATTAAGTGCTTGTGGGGTTGTCTTTGGTGTAGCCCGCTTGATGAGGCTCTCACCAGTTCACGTTTCATTAGCGACACATGGCACAAAAAGAAACAAGAATTTATTCAATATCAATTCGCTCGCCGCTACAAGGGGATACTATGATAATACCCTGTAAATAAAATAATTGTTCATGATGGTCACTATCAAGTCTTTGCCAATTCTCTTCATTAGCGATGATTCCAAAGATAAATAAAGAGCTCTAACTACCCTAAACAAGAACATTCTCTCAAGCATATTCAGAACATCAATCATAACACGTCTGCAGTAATATTGCAAAGCTGTTCTACTATTAGAAAAGTTGCACTTACTATACAGAAGCTTCATTACACATATAATTACGACTGACAAGTATATTAACTTTTGACATCTTGACATGTTTGGGAGAAACAAACTGCCAGGTGTGTTATAATGACGTTGAAGAAGCGAACTATACAACATTATTGGCACCAAGGATTCATGTAATACATGGGAGATCACAAGGTAAACAGACCAATGATCGAACAGAAGCCCGGACGTGAAAACCCCTTTCTTCTTGGAATTGAATAGTTTGTGAGACATACCGTGAAGTCGAGTATGAGGTGGGAATCCTTAGGACGATATGCCTGGGCAATGTGAGAGCGTATTCGATCTATGGCAAAGAAATAGGAACCAAAATTTGCCCTACATTTATCGCCGAAATGCCAGGTATCATAAAGAACACATAATGTGAGGGCACCGTTTTCTTGTTACACGTGTTGTAAATCATATGTCTAGGCTAAAGCCTCGACTGTATAAATTTATCATAAAATATTGATTTCCTGGACTCTCAAACCGCCAGGATGTGATAAATCAGCTTGGACTATTCTCAGGCTCACTCGCTTCCCGTGGGATATCAAAACGACGCATGACAAACCCATGATATCTCAAACTCACATCTACTCCCGCTTCATCTAATACACAACTCTCATCACATACTTCAACTCACATATACTCTAGTCGTGCCACGAAATGTACAGCATAATACCAGCGCCAATAGCCACGGCCGAGAACTGGATGAGCATATTCTTCAGCTCTTTAGCCTTGTTAGGACCGGTCTCAAGAAGCTCAGGGATAACGGCAACGGTTCCAACGTAGAGGAATGTGCCAGCAGTGAAGGGAAGAAGCATATCGCCCCATGTCTACAACAAAGTCAGCAACCTATCTCGGGATATGGGTGTTTATATGACTTACCAGGCTAGTTCCCCAGATACCCTCGTTACGCCCCATGGGGACGTCACTGCTAGGGCTACCGAACTCTTGAATAGCAATACCAATGAGCGTGCCGAGTAGAGCGCCCAAGGCAGTGATGAATTGCGAGCCCATAGCAGCTCGCTTGGAAAAGCCGGACTGGATGAGAAGAGCAAAATCGCCAACCTCGTGTGGGATCTCGTGGAAGAAGACTGCTACGGTAGTGGTAGCTCCGATGGTAGGAGAGGCATAGAAACTGGCAGACATGGCCAAGCCATCGGTGATGTTGTGTGTAAAGTCAGCACTGTGAATGTTAGTACGGTTTCAACAGATCAAAGCCGTGAAAGCAACATACATAAGGTTCAAATAGCCGCCCAGCTTGACGCTGGGATTGATTTCCTTCTCAGGCTTCTCAACAGCATTGGCAACAACAGTACCCTTGTCCTCATTACCCTTCTTGCGAGACTTGACGAGACTATCTGTAGCATCAACGCCGGAAGAAACAGCCTTATCCTCACCGTGAGAATGAGCGTGCGCATCACCATGTCCGTGGGAGTGATCATGACCAGCTCCACCTGTAGCGATTCGTAGACCCTTATCCATAGCGACGAAGGTCATAAAGCCCACCAAGATACCCAACCCAAGCACAAGGTTACGGTTAGGCTCGACAAGTACGAACTTGACAGCCTCATCATGGTCCTCGCCAACAAAGATCTCAGGCAGAAGGTGGAAAAGAGTGTCACCGAGAAGACCGCCCACAGCAAAAGCAACCATGACGGAAAGAGAGGCAGGATCAATGTTGGTCGGGCAGAGGGCGAGAAGGAAGTTTGGGGGGCCGGAGATGTAGAGGGTCGCAAGGAGGGCGTTTACGGCGGGTGAACCAGGGAAGAGAACGGCGAAGAGGCGCGAGGTCATCGACGAGGGGGCAGCAGCATGGTGTGCGTGCTTTGCAGCATTGAGTTGCTCGACAATTGGGCAGGTCTGGAGGAATTGAGTCAGCACAGGATGTACGTTTCGTAGGAGAGCTAAGCTTGGTGTACCTGGAGTTGAGTATCAAGCTCCTCGAGACTCATACTGTCAATATTGACATTGTTCACGGCCTCGACATGCTCGTGATCATGGCCGGCGTATGCAAGGCCGACAAGAAGTGCAAGGCAGACAGCCGAGCAAGCAACGCTCCTACGGGTGAGCGCCATGTCAATATCTGTCCTTAAAAAGGACAGTTTAGTTGTGTAGAAAGTAAAGAGAAAGACAACAAAAAACAAGGCAAAGGAGCGAGTGGCCCTGTTCAGGAAGAATAAAACTGGGCACAAGAGGTCAAAAAGAACAACTCAATTCAACTTGACTCGACTTGTATTGTTTCAATCCAAGTCCAAGTCCAAGTTGAAGTTGAAACTGGGGATGAAATGGGGATATTACAGGCTAGAGGTAGATCGGATAAGCCAGGGGGAGGGGCTTGGATGCCAATATGAGTCGGCCAATGAGCACGTTGCGCGCCCGGCTGAAGGCTGAAGTATCCACTCTATGCAGGGGAGCTCCAGAGCTTAGCACCCTTTGACGCCCTCACCAAGAAATCCAATGTGACCTGATTTCATTTGGGACTTGAGGATGATAGTATCTAAACCAAGACTCAATGAACCAAATATTAGGAAACCCTCTAAACTATGGTAATGCTTCCTAACGTGGTCCTAAAGCTTATTTTTGTTCATCCGTTCGTTTATGTTGGTCACGCGAGCAGATGAGATGAAAGCCCAGCTGGATGAAATTGACGTCTTGGCTGCGGAAGCGCAAGGGAGGCTAGTAAAAAGCCTCGACATGTCTCACTATAGTAGTTTTTTGAGTCATATTACCTTTACTTTCTGCGAGATATTGTCTGCTATCTTCTGGCTGGCCTTCTTGTTGTTGTTCTTTTCGACTCATCCAGTTGCCTATATGCCTATATACTTAGGTATCTAGCAAAGGTAGAGCTTACAATATGAAAACAGCACCCTTTAAGGACTGTACCAGTAAAGGTGAGTTATTTTGCATAATTCATAGATAGGATAAATACTTATGAACAGCAAGGCAAGCGTCAACGGTGTGGTTGGCCTTTTTACAGTGCAAACAGACAGTCGAAACCTATTTTTCTTTGTGGCTGCACAGGGCTTGAGAGATGTCTGTGGGAAGTCAAGAGTCGATCAAGGATAAAGTATGATGAGATTCCCAAGAGCCCTGAGCCATTGGTCATCTGGTATGTAGTGACCGGAACTGACAAGAAGAGCATGAGAGAAACTGTGCACAGGCGATGCAGCAGTAACAATTCGGATGGGGCGAGTGAAGCAAATCAAGAGGCACGTCAAATGAAGGGACCGTTGACTTACGGTTGTTGTTGATGATGATGATGGTGATGATTGCTGAAGAAGAAAAGAGAGGAGAACTAGACTCATCAAATATCACAATCGACTAATGCCTCGAAATTGTAGATCTCATATTATTTGTTTCTCGTCGTATACACATGACGACTCATTGGTAAATCATGTGCTCATATGTATGTACTCAAGTACTTTTGATGTCCTGTCCCAATGCCCAATGCCCAATGCCCATTACCAATTCCGATTCTATATCCGAGAAATCATTACTTCATCATAAACATCCCGCTTACAACAGAGCAGCGGCAAGAATGAGTGCAACAGCAGCAGCACCAATTGAGTTGAGCTGCTGAGCACCGCTGCCAGGCAAAGGGGTTGCGGCAGAACCACCGTTGCCCGAGGTGGAAGAAGGAGTGGGCACAAGAGAGGTGGGAGTGCCAGGCACAACAGGCACAGTTCCGTTGGTATAATTGCCAGTTGCGAAAGAAGGGCTGACGAAGCGGTGCTCCACGTTGCCGGACGCATCGTTGCTGCGGCTGACCAGAGTTCCCTTCTTGCTCTTCTCATCGCAGCTGAGGTCGTAAAGAGGCTTCTCGGTCAACTCGGAGCCAATGACGCCAAAACTGGGGTTGGGAGTCTGGGGAGCAGAATCCTGGAGTGTATACCACCAGACATTGATATCTCCAAACATAGGGCAACCGACATCCTCGTAGAACGTGCGAGCATTCTTGGTAGAGGGAACAGCCTTGCCATATGTCTTGCCACTGACGGGCCATCCGGTCTCTGTGACCCAGATCTCCTTGCCCTTAGCAACAGCCTTGACCTCATTCCAAGCAGCCTTGAAGAGGTTTGCACCCTCTGAGATGGGGTTGTTCTTGGTATCTTCGAAGTAAGGATAAGCATCCATGCCAAGCCAGTCGCAGGCCTCAATGACAGCATTGTTGGAAGCGTTGGCATATGCGGTCCATGTATCGACATGACCGATGGGGAGAGACTCAAGGCAAGTGCCCTTGATAGCAGCACGAGTCTGCTGGATGTAGTCAACGAGGACATCAGGGTTGGTGCCCGGATTCTCATTGGCCTTGATACCAGTGGGAGAAATACGGTAGAGATCCTCACTTCCAACAGAGATACCAGCGACCAGGCCGTCAAGTTGTCCACAGTATTGGTCAACAGTGTTCTTGAGAGCGGCTATCTCGTTGGCGAAGCCGTCACCAGAAGCCCAGAGACCAAAGAGCAGACTGGTCTTGGTGTTGATGGCAGCAGGAATAGCAGAGATGGGCTGGTTGGTTGAGCCACCCTGGATCATGGTGTAAAGACGAGCACTGGTGAAGGCGCCACCGGTGCCCTCGAGGCCAGCGGCGGTCTTGAACTCGTTCTCAAAGTCAGACTGAGCCTTCACTGTTCCGTCTGTGAACGTCGAGCCGTAGTTGAAACCCTGGAAGGCAGCGCTGGCCGAGCCTGCGAGGGCCATTGTGAGGAGACTGTTGATGGAAGGCATCGTGACTGATAGTATGGTAGTAGTGTAACACAAATACAAGAAATTCTGGACTATAGTAACGAGAGTATGTCCTTAGGAACAAGAGAAAGGTACAGGAAAGAAATATGGAAGATGAATAGGAAAGAGAAGAGAGATGGAAATGAGATTGTCTTAAGCAGGTGAACCACAACTAACGTTAGATGGAAGACACGTCCAAGATGAAGAATTCTACGTACTCATGCAGGTACACGCAGACACGCACGCATCCGAGCCACTTCGAGGCAGACTCTTCACTCAACTTACATAGTTACTCTAAGAATACAAGGCCACTTGACGAATCCACATAGCAAACCAGTGGCAACATAGGTCCATCCCAAGTCACTCCGTCGGCCCGTCAGTCGTTGAGGTGCCCTCATCAGTTTCCCGATCAGTCGTCGATAAAAAGTCTAACACGCCACTCGCGGGATAAAAGAAAGAACAGGACGTGTCACTCCCTTAGACTGTGTTCATGGTTAACTCATAGTGCGAGCTTCGAGGCAGCCAGTGTGAGCAAGTTTGTGTAAGTGTGGATTCAGCTTCGTAGACTTTCGATCGAAGGACGCCATGAAAAGTCAATTCGGGCCAAGGATGCGCATTTTGCCGATAGCCGTTGGCCGTTGGTAACGACAAAAGAAACGGCCAGAAGAGATTTCGAGGCGATCAGTTACAGCCACAGAGATGAATGACTCTTGGATCTGGAAAGGGAGCAACCCCAAAATAGCAACCATGTCAGTTACCCCGGGAAGAAGAGTCCGGGGAGCATAACCGTGTCTTGGCTTTGGCTAAGATCTTGACAGCGGCTCCTGAAACATGACCATCAATCCAAGCAGGGATACCGATGATATATTACAGCGCAAGTCTACAGGCCATTGCAAAGTAACCTGGATCAGAAATAAGCATCATTTTCTTGAATCGTCTGTGATCTGTCAAGTTGGAGGCTTGAAATATGGCTGAAAATCAACCACTGAGCACTGCTCTAAGTGGTGGAAGAAGAGCCAGAAGCAAACGAGTCATTTATCTGCTTCAATGGAGATAATCTGTTGAATTTGTGCGACATTTTCCCCATCTTTATTTAGGCTCTGTACTCGTCATACGTGGGTCGTTGGCAACGTGGATCAGCAATAGTTGACGACGCATCGCATTCTTGGGTCAGGGCATTCATTCGATGGTACGACTCTGAGTTCAGCGCCTAGAAAAATGAGTGTAGTGCTGTAGCTTGGTTAACTGAGCCCATGGTGATATGCTCCTATAGAGGGATCGCCAGTGTAAGGTAGTCGAGCTTCCAATGCTGATTGACATTGGAGCCTCGGATCATGATTGTCTTTGACCCAGTGTTCATTCAGTGTGACAAACAAAGACTCGATCATCCCGATAGTCAAAGAAACAAATCTGATGAGCAACAACTAGTTCATGCCTGCTCACAGTGCTACATACACTACGTGTCTATCGTTACTCAACACCAGCCACTTCATCGCCAGTCAGCCAACACCAAGACACGAACGAGAATCGCAAAAAATCGACAAAAAGAAACATCCGGAAGGCGTTGGGATTGCTCCCGCCAGGGCTTGAACCTGAGACCTTCGCATTACCGAACACTCGGATTGAAGTATTAGTACGACGCTCTAACCAACTGAGCTACGGAAGCCGACCGGATAGTTGAGCGGATGACCCGCTCTTAGATGCTGAGTGGATGAGGATAGTCAGAATAACAAGGTTAGCAACCATGGACAATCTCTCAGTATCATAGGCATAATCACTAAGTACCACGTGTTTATCGGTTCATCAGAGTCTTTCAATTGCAAGCGTCGGAGAAGAGAAGCAGTAAATCACACTTGTCGACCGGACTATCCGTAAGCCTCACCCGCTTTCACAGATATTCAGGGTCCATATCCATCCATCCTCAACTAACCCATGCATCAAATACGAGAAAGAGGCCTCTTTCACGAAATAAAGAACAAACATAGAAAGCAGACCCGATTCTTGACCCCTGTCCCCTTTTGTTTCACACGCGTCCACTGTCAATTGATCGAGTGGCTGACGTCCATCCCAGCCCCGACCCCTGCACAACCGAACCGGTTTTCCCAGCCATTCTTGCTTGATGCAAGAAAAGAAACAAAAGAAGCAGCCCAGTCAGTGACGCAAGCGCTCCATGTATGATTGGTCTGTTTCGGATTTGGCCGTTGTTTGGGGTCATGATTTGCACGGCGATGCGCTCACGAGCACGGCCTTGAGCTTGTTCTGAATCTCTGGCGTTTGTGCTCTTTTTAGTCTGGCCTTGGTAGACATCTTGTGAAGCTCTGTGCGCGAATCATCCTTGGTCACTATGTATGCGCTGTCTGAGTTTGCATCATTGACGGACAGGGTCTCAGTACTAAGTACTAGTACGGTAGCCAAGTATTTATTTCACTACACCCGCAAAGTCAACACGACTCCCTCGGTGTCTTCTGGACATTCCTTTGAATTGTTGGTTTTCGTATTTCTACAACCTCGAAACACTCCGCTTTTGCATCATCGTACCCCGTAACCATGTTGTCGAAGTTCTTCGTCCTCTTGCCCCTGGTGTTGTCCATGGTGGCCTTTATCCTCTCGATGCTCTGCCTTTTTGCTGGTCACAAGGAAGGGTTCATGGAGGAATACTCTGTTGCACGGGTAGGTTTGAAGCATATTCGCAAAAAACTCAGGCTGACAGTCTAGCTCAACACTTCAATGATTGGCCATAACGTTCTCGACACTGATAGCGACGCTTCTTCTAATGACAGCGATGAAGACGATGGCTTCTTTGGCAAGGTCACCGACAAGTGGAACGAAGTCAAGGACGATGTCAAGGGAAAGATCAACGACATCACTGGCGACGTTGCAGACAAGCTGGCCGACACTATTGGTATCTCGGAGTGGTACTCCATTCATGTCATGGCCACATGTGATGGACAGTACAAGCCCAATGCCACGAGTCCTGGGGCTGGATACAACGTCACAAACTGCACCAACTCTGCCCCCGAGAGTGAGTAGCATCCTATCATCAACTGATAACGAAGGAATGCTGATCTTGTAGAACGCTTCAACCTCACCGAGATGCTCGACAAGCAGCTCGAAGTCGGCCCTTTCCAGATGAATCTTGCTGATATTAACTGGCCCGATGACATCCAAGATTCTATCGATCTTCTCAACACGGCCCTCCTCGTCACATTCGTCTTCTACGTCCTTGCAGTGGGTTTCTCCGGCCTCGCCATGGTCGCGAGCGCCGGCGCATTCTTCCTCTTCGCTCGACGTGGCGTCAACGCCGTCAACGTCATTCTTTCGGGCCTCGCCGCACTTGTACTCCTCATCGCCAGCATTATCGTCACTGTGGCTGGCAAGAAGGGTGTAAACAAGATCAACGACGTCGGCGATGATGTCGGACTGTCGGCATCTGTGGGAAACAAGTTCCTGGCGCTGACTTGGGCTGCTGCTGCTCTCATGATCATCGCGGCTATCTACTGGGTCATGCACTTGTGTCTCATGCGACGTGAGAGGAAGAGACAGTGGAAGCCACGAAAGGGAAGCTACTAGGTTTGATGAGACATGATGACTAGACTAATGATTGGCTTTTTGTTAACCAGATTGGGCGCGACCATGATACCAAAGTGTTTTTTACTTTTCTTTTACAGTTTTAGAATAATTCACTCCTTAGACTTTTCTTATTCTTATATAAACCAGAAGATTGGCACATCTAGACTAGCAAGAAGAGCAAGGGAGGGCTAAACGGCCTTAGCATATCTCATTCAGAATCCGGAGAGCTCAGAGAGTAGGGTAAATGAGGGGACCTCCAAAAGGGGTTGTGAGATAGGACGCGGTGACTGGAATCACAAGAAGACTGGACAGGGGAAAGAAACAATGTAGATAACGATGCGGCAATAACAAACAGATGCATATAAGGATACAGTCGAAGATAAGAAATCAAGGGACAGAGTAAATGAAGTGGCCGTCAACTTACGATTGTGGTTGTGATGGCTGAAGAAAGACGAGAAAAGAAGAGGTCGCGAGAACAGAGAGAGGTCCTGACTCACTTCGCCCTCCCCGTTCATAGGCACTCACGTGTCAGGTTTTTTGAGGCCTATCCACTACTAAACTGTAGTTCAGTATACATAATTTCAGTACTATAACCTCATTATAAACATAAATGATAAGTATTTGTAAGGTCTAGTTAGGAGTGAAGCCCCTGTCACTGGGAACTTCAATGCAACATGAATCCAGGACGATTTGGGATCCCGCGGGGAACTTGATAGTGAATATTTTAGTGTCCTGTATCTGTTTTTGATAGTGACTAGATATACTTCTATAGGGCGCGGCATTGCTCGTGTCATGGTCTCGAATGGCAAGGCCTTATCCCCTTTTGCGACGATAACGAATACCTAAGTACCTACATTGAGGCAAAATAGTATACATGTATATAGAGGCACACTTGTATATGCGTTTTAGCTATGATTAACTTGTAACTCAGTCGTTCGACCGCTCTGTTTCATAATCGAAGAGTTACAATCGCATGTCTCTTCCTAACCACCCTGTTAACTCGAACCACAAGCACACTTCTTATCACCAATCTTTCGCTGGCAACGGACAGTAGTGTTAACTATCTTTTCTCAATATCTGCCTCTATAAACATGAACTGAGCCCGTCAACTAAAGTCGAGGAGTAAATCATGACTTCAAAATAAGCATGAAGTTTTCCATCACTTAGACGGCTTACTATTACAGGTAGAGCCCATAAGCGTCAAAATTGCTATATAGGACAATGGAAACCTAGAAAGAAGCCCGCTTTTCAGATTACTGAGACGTCTTTCGGCCTCCTTTTGTCTCTCGGAGTAAATCGAACACCACGGTAGAGCTGAATGATAATTTATTGGAATACAGGAGCCACAGTGGCTAAATAATGAGCCGGTCAGATATCCTAGGGAGCCCTCGTCAGGCATGACAACCTGTTGGAACTAGACAGTGTACTCTCACTCGGTCACTAAATCAGGCCGGGCTCTTTTGGGATGTATTTCACAAACTCGAGAAGGGACCGTCACTAGTGTCCCTGTCAAGAGCGCGCCCGTTTCGATATGTAGAGTTTCCGTGAACAGTCATCATGTCTTGATACAAGTCCAAGATGGCCTCATACAAAATAGAGCACCTCGTGCCGCATTTGCACGGCTGTGGCAATGGGAATACGCCCAACCAAGCGGCAATACCTCAGCCAATGTCAGCATCAAGGCCTTGAGCGAGAGAACAACGATACACTTTGAGTCGAATGGCATCTCTGAAACTCATCTCCATCAACATTGTGACATAAGGGTTTCACCTGTTATTGGCGAAGAAACACATTCGGTGCAACAAGAACTTACATGTCCTTGTTTCTAGCTGTGACGGGACTGAAAACGTTCTCACCTGACATAAAGGATCTGGCTCAAACGGCAATCTCTAACAGCTTCCTGTTTACTTGAAGGGCCACAAGAGATGTTCAATGAACTTCATTTACCAGCTGGAAAGGCGATCGGCGAATGGAAGACAAGGGGTTCGACAATTCAGCATACCCAAGCACTATACTAACATACCCAAGTTTATGAACCTCTTGGATAATTCACTAAGATCTTGAGAATATACCATTCTTTTATGAAGTTCACAAGTTGAGGTAAGTTCTAGTACAGTGTTTAGGCATTCTGTTATCAGAAGCTGAAATGTCCTTTGAAGGTAAGCCGAGTTCGAATCTATCTTTTTATTTCTTACGAAAAAGAGGGAAAGGCAAGTTGTATAACGTCATTTTCAAGGTTCCCATTGTTCATAACTAATGAAACAAGAAAAGAGTAGTCAGAAATACAACCAAGTTCCTTAAAATCCCTAGAGTATGCAACAACCCCGACGCTATGAATGGTCTTTCTTTTGACATAAGATAAGCTCCAAGTGACAATCAACAACTTATATTTGATGCAAAGCCAATCCATACGGACGCAATGCTCACGCTTCGTGGTAAATATAAAATGAAAGGTGGAGGACGGTCCTCCGTTTTCCAGCAGATGGAAGTAACCAAAACAGTTTCCAGTGAGTTTTTTTTTCACCCCCTTTTGAAGCTTTCTTCTCCCTGGTCCGTGACGCCAATGATGATGATCTCAAGGAGTAGTAACATGAGCGATGCTAAAAGCAAAGTACCTTAAACAATTGAGCTTCTCGCTATGGTGTTTCGAGAATGATGGCCCAGGCACACGACTCGCGGCCACGCTATGGCCCACGACTGCGCATCGCCCGGGTTGATCGATACTGTAGTTTGGGAAGTTCCATTTCGACATCGATGCCCTCGTCAGCTTCCATGATATTTGGATCCACAGCCATAGGAGCCATGGGATCTGCTGGGATAATAGGTTCGGCAGCTTCGAGCTTTGCGGGCTCCAACTTGTTCTCCTCCTTAGTGGGTGTCGGGCTGCTTTCCTTGAGGCCAACGGCCATGTCGCGGCGCATACTTATAGGCCGCCGTGTCCGGACTTTGCCCATCTCGCCTGTTTCCTTTGCCAATTCAGGCTCTTCGCGCTCTACGCGTTCCATTTCTGTCTTTGCCATCTCAAGAACCTCAGTCAATCGTTTCTGTACTTTACTGATCTCGTCGTTACAGTCGCCATCGCGAAGGAACTGATGAGCACCGTGCTCACACATGCTCTGTACAAATTCGAGGCCCTTATCCAGCTTATCGTATACGTCTGGTGGTTGGTCGCCAGCACCGCGTCGGGATATTGACATGGGACCGAATCGCCTGCTGCTCATGTATCGTAGTGAAGGAAGAGCGTCGTCATTGCTTCCATCCTCTGATACGTCTTGCTCTGCAAGCTTCTTGATCTGGGCAACTCTTGCGGCCATCTTGGCTTTGCGCATCAGGTTTCGACTTGACGAGACGAACCTCACAAGATCATCAAAGAAGCTCTGAACATAGCTATCGTAGTAGACAATGATCATGCTCCGTGTTCGATAAGCGGTAGGGGCGTCTTCGTTAGACATCATAGATGGCGACTTAGGCTTCTTCCTGACCTGAGCTCGTGCTCTAGCTTGTGCGGCTTTGATAATCTCTTGTTGCTGACGAATGGAACCAGGGCTTGGGGTATGCACCTTGGGTGTCTCTGGCTTGACTGGTGTCTGTGCTGTGTTGTCACCTGCGCCATCTTCGAGAATGTCCTCATTCCCCGGAGCATCGGCGTGAACTACTGGAGGATCATCTTTAGGCTTGAGTGACTCGGTTGAGCCTTTGTTGCGAAGCGACTTTGTCTCCACACTTTTGCCCTCTGCGGCAGCAACAGCGGCCAGCTCGGCCTGGCGTCGGTCGATCTGGCCACTGAGGTCGTCAAGTCGCTGTAACCAGTCCGGAACGTTATTGACAAGATTCTTAAGCGCATCCATAGCCATGTCACGGAAGTCTGTTTCTAGCGGTGGAGCCGTGTTGGCTGAAGGTACAGGGGCCAGGTGATGCTCACCCGACTCCCTAGCTGTCGGATTGAAGAATTGCAATATATGCTAGAGCTGGGAGCTGCGTGTTTGCAGACTCACGGCGAATGAGGTAAGTTGGGAGATTGGAGTTGTGTCGGGACGTGGTGGCAAATAAAGGTAGGGTGATCGGCAGCGTTTCGTGTCTCGGATGGATCAAAGTCCAGTTCGTGGGTATCAAATAGAATCAGTGAGAAATAATTGATAAAGCAAGCACCATAGCACTCGGGTGGAACAGAGGCATAGGAATGAGATCGTTTCTTGGGTGAGACTCGTATCAGTCCTCTTGTCTCGTGATGGTCGTAATCGTCGTAGGCGTCGTTAGATGATACAAAGGTCTTCCTTGGACAAGAAAGGGTGGAAAGGTGCGCGAATGCGTCGATGCGACTTGGTATGAACTGGGCAAAAGGTCAAAGAGCTCGAGGTCGAATGCCCAAAGTTACAGGAGTAGAGGATAGGATATTGTAGGTGTTTAAGATTAAAGAGCCAAGGCTGGTTGGCTGAAACGAAATGATTCGAGTTGGACTTGGTTTGGTTCAGGCCTGGTCTGACGCTTGATGGGTCCACTAAGATGGAACGAACCTGGCGCGATGTTTGAATGTTGGTTGTGAAGAGAACAGAACCAACAGCTGAGGCCTCGGAGAAGGGATGAGGATGGAGGTAAAAGCAAGGTTTGCAACAGTGAGAAGTCCACTGAGCGGTTCCTCAATTGATCGCTTACGTCTCGTCTCGTGTCGTCTTGTCTCAACAGGGCAAGGGACTCGGCAGGTCGGACGGAGGCTCAGGCCTTCTAGGGAATAAGTGACCGGGTGGGTAGTGGGAGTGCGGCGGGGAGAAATGGAAGCTAGAGAGCGCGGAAGACGGGAATTGAAGCGTTTTAGAGAGTCCAAGTAACGACTTCCAGGATGAAAGGACCCGATCCGAACAGCCCTGTCTAGGGTCTTAGTCTTATCCGATCTTGCACTTCCAGTGGCCTTTTTAGCTCCTCGGATTGGCTGAATGGTCTCTGGACGGGCGAGGGCAAGCCACAGTCCACTAATGACGGGGGAGTTTGAGCTTGGCTCAGGCCGGTTAAGGGCTGAAGTTGGCTGAGAGTTTGCTGCTTTTAGGGCGCGGGAGTTGGAACGATTTAAACCCCGAAGCGGTAGAGGCGAAGGGTTCAGAATACAGAAGAGGAGCCAAGGAGCCGCGATTCAAACAAGAGATCGGCTGCAGTGGGAGGAGAGGAGGAGGAGGATATTGAATGGGATGGTGTAGAAGAGAGAAAGAAGAAAAGAACGAGGGCGACGGGAGAGACAGGCAATTAGAGATGCAGAGTGATAACCTAAGCCTGTACTGTATGTACGTAGCCCAATAAACGAAAAAGAGAATTGGTGTCAGAGGGAGGGGAGCAGAACAAGCATGAACATGGGTATGGGTGCCATGCGAGCGAAAAGGCGGGATGGGGATGGCGAGAGATTTTATTGCAGCACAGTAGCAGTAGCAGCAGAGAGACGCAGCTGCAGATGCAGACGCAGATGCAATGCATATTGGCATTGCATGGTTCAAGGTCAAGGTCAAGGTAAGCAAGGTCGAGTGGAAGAGCGAGGAGAATGGGTAAACAGAGCGAACGAGCTGCTCGCTACAAGACCGGGTGTTTCTCTAGGGGGTTAAGGGTGTGTAGAATGTCCTCTACACCACCAACAGGCGTGTACTTTAGAGGAACTCTCTGGCACACTGCATCATACATACAAATTGCATGTACTACATACCACTCGTACTACACCCTTGAGCAGAGCAAAGGCTCAATAGGAGGGGGATTTCGGCAAAGATGAGATGGGAAAAGAAAGATTCTTCCATCACAGGGATTATTGGAGGATAGACAAGGCGGCTGGGCGGCAGGAATTACGGCCGCGGCGGCACGGTGCAGGCCTGGCTATTTGCAGTGTCTTGGCTGAAAAAAGATAGCGAGTTGATTGACGCCCTGAGTTTCTACCAAGTTTACCTGGCTATTTTTGTCGGTGAGAATGGATCAAGATGGAGCTCCGTCTTTGTCTCCTCAACAGTGGAGAAGAGGTTAGGGGAAACATGCAAGTAATTATGAGGTGTCATTGTTGATACACTGACAACTGTACCCGTGATGCTCTGAGATACTCATGCTACTGCTGCCATGCATTGAGGACGGCCGACTCGTTGAACTCTAAAAGAGACCATCACGGAAACAATCAACCTGAGTACATACATACTGAACAAGGACCCCTTGCGAGGTGATCGGACTCGATGAGATATGCCACGGGGGTCAACTTCAGGCGAGTGCGAGACGCGCGGGAGAGAAATGTGATTGACGTTTTTAAGGGTCGGCATTAATAGTAGTTCGGTCGAGCTAAGCTAATAATTGTACGTCTAGTTGTTTGTGGCTTGGTGTTGATTTTTGACACAAAACTGTCCATGGGTCTCGTTTCGTACTTTGAGGTGTATAAAGAGGTCACCCATAAATGAGACAGAATTTCTCGAGCCCCAATGGCCTCTCCAATGATAAGCCACGCTGCAGGTTACTCAGATATCATGAATCATCGTGTCTCTCTTGCTGATGCTGATACTGGGTTGGAAGAACTGCCTGTGTGCGTACTCGTAAACGGGGAATGTTTCCAGCGGGGATCATGTGGAGCTGTTGAGTTGCCCATCATGTCCTCCCTCTCTAGCACAGACAGGCTCATGCATGACAAGTCAAGTCGCAAGGATTCAAATCATACACTGTTGCCGCTATTACTATTGAATAATCTCAAACCAACAGGAGTTTCCTCTTTCAATGACCACACCGGATCCTCCTGTTCACAAAAGAAGTGTTGATGCATGATATGACATGAACAACTTGTCATGTTGCACGAATCCTTCAGAAGCGGAAGAGGAAACAAATAAACGCACCGCTCTTCCGTCAATCGCATCTCGCCTTATCCAACCCTCGGCCCGCTTCTCATGGCTCTTCTGATATCCGCAAGACATTCCCTCGTGCCGAACCTTCGGTGATGGAAAGGAGAAAAAAACACACGGAGGTTGTTGAACATCGCCCTCGAAGCCTAAATCGGGAGATTCTTGCGCTTGTAGGACCTTGCCATGGATCTACCTGAATGCCGTGTTTGTTTGCATAACCAACCCTCCCCAAGTCAGTTTCGCTTATTTTCCATTCTCATTCTCATTCTCATTCTCATTCTCATTCTCATTCTCATTCTCATAATATGATGGCTTTCTCGATTCGATCTGGAGCGTATCGGCCAACGCGTATATATGTATGTAGTCTGATGTCAAGTTCAGAATTTTTGCTTTTTGCGTAACCATCGTTCGGCCATTGAACCCTTGACGAACTTGGACCCCTGCACCCCACCTTTACATTATATTTCCCTTCTTGCTTTGCAACTTCAGGTAGGACAAGATTGTTGGCAGTTGATGGTCAGAGAAGGTTTCCCCAGGCACAGTCTGATATGTAATCATGACAGACCACTCTCAAAGCCTGCGATGGTGATAGACAGGTCCTCTGCTGTTGTCAATGACACTTTGTACCACCCAAATCTAAGACTTTCCTGTAGGTACATCCATCATCCATGGGTGGTGGTGCTGTTTGGATTTTGCAAGATCCAATTGCCACTGCAGTTAATTAAATGCAGAGATAAATTCGACGTTTCCTCCGTTTCAAACCCATGGTAAACAGGGACTCATTAACGATGCATTATAGACTACCACTTCTTTATTAGTTTCTTCTAGACGACGGAAAAAATTCTTTATCTGGCTTCTCATCAGAAACCCTTGTCATACCCTCCCCATCCATGCACGATCTTCCTCTGAAACGACCTACCTACAGAGGAAGGTCGAGAAACACAACACCGCACATCCCGTCGTTTGTGCGATCAGAGCATAAACTGAATATCGCATGGCTACCGGTTCGCTGCAATTCCTACAATAGGCAATGCCACAGCAGGCGGAAACTATCAGCCTTGTTTCTCACGAACTTGTCCTTGTGCTGCATCACGATGCTTGTTGTTAGTGACACTGTATCCGTCCGTACTTGATGATCGTCTTCAAGGAAGACAGGGTTTATCAATCTCCGTCTCTTTGAAAGCCCACATGTCCTCTTGAATTGTCTCAAGGGTGAATATCCGACGGATATTTGGTAGGTACTCGGTATGCTGTTAGGAAATTCGAAACGGTCTTCGCCAGACCTTGACTCAATGACTTCCTCGAGAAGAGCGTGTTGGTTCTTATTTCCCTGGTTAAAATCGAGTGTAACCCAAAACACCTGATCCTCAACCTGTTCTTCAACCTTCAGAGAGGCTGTGCCATCACCGCGTGTTCATGTCCGACGGCTAAAGGACAACTCAACACGCAGCCAAGCCAAGGGGATCATCTCGCATAACAGTGCATATCAACGTCGCATCAACAGCTTGTAACATGACAATAAATAAAAACACACTATGATCGACTGTTGATTGTTCCCTATAGTAGTTCTGCAGCCGATGGTTCACTAACGCTGTCTAATAAGCAAAGGCCAAGCTGTCACGGCAGTTCAACCCATTCTTGTCATTGTCCGATTCGTAGTCTTCGTTTTTTTTTTTCCTTTTCGGCTCTTTTTCTCTTTTCCTTGATCGGCCTCGCTTGGCTTCGCTTCCGCGATGCTAGTCCAACGGCCAACTAATAAGCTCAAGTTTGCGCCCAGCCATGAGAGATATCCATAGTACGGAGTATGTGGTTTCTATACGCCTCCCGTCTCGATACATTTTTTTTTTCTTTCGTTCAATTCGAGACGTTTGTTGTGCTCGGCACTTCTGAAGCGAGGACAAGCAGCGCGTGCAGTATCCCCAGTCATGCTATTTCCTGATCAACCGGGTCTTGACCAGAGAGATCAGCAAGGTTCTACGCGTTGCAAGCGTCAACAATTCATCACCTGACTAGACTTGACTCTGTTGGTCTTGGTCCATATCCTTGAACAAAGCAATTTGCCCTGTTTTCTCTTCAGCAGAGCAGGGCTTTCAGCCAACAAGTGCCGTGCCGACATGGATTCAAAATGTCTCAACATGGTCGTTATTAAAGAACCCCAGTTTCTTAAGAATGTTGGTTGCTGATCCACAAGGATGAAAAGGTCTAGAACTCGACTAGACGCTCGGCTCAAGACGAATACAAACGGAATTCCGGATGCATTCGATTCAATATCTCGGCGGTGTGGACGTTAATAAATCGGCCCTCTCTTGCATTTCCGAGGTTGCACTCAGAAGCATGAAGGATCATCAACAGCCCCAATCCGTCAACTCGTAGCAGAGTGTCATTCCAGTCATAGCTCTGAGAGTTGGATCTCCATAACTTAGACGCAACTGCACAAAGCAAAAGGTTTAGCCTGTCCAAGATCAGCGAATAGTGCCCGTTGGTGTTGTGCTTTGACTTTGACTTTGACTTGTCTCGTCTTTGAAAGGCCGGCTCGCTCCGCTTTGACGATGCACGAAAAACGGCCAAAACGGTCCAAGGGGGCTTGAGACAGTGCAAGTCCTGTGCTTATGACGATATAATTGCAGGGCTCGTGTCTGGCATTTTGAAAAGGGAGACCGAGAGAATACGCATTGAGACGGTTACTGAGACACTGACAGGCAATCAAAGACATGCATAGCAGATCCAAGGCACTTATGAGACCCGGCTAAGCTATTTTCGATATGCCGTGGAGTGAGTGCCGCAGGATTTTTCAACCGGACGAGGCACTTGATGCTGTCTGGGTGAAGCATCAACCCTTATTAACCAAAGGTCACCGTAAATCGCCAGAGTAATCCATGCACACCGATGACTTGAATAAGAAACCCTTGCCTTCTCTTATTCTCCTTATTTCCGACTAACCTGCCTTCTCGGAACAGGTCCGATTAATCCTGGCCGCCATCAAAGTATGTTGGTTGTTAGTTATCATCTGTTGGTCCTAAGTTTCTTGAAGGCAGCCAAGGAGCTCGTCATCATTGCTGCGTGCCAAGCTATACGATCTGGCACAGGACTGTATTCTCTAATTCTGTAGGAACTCTCGTGTCATGCTGACAATATGCAGCCGTCGCTCTTTGACTCGTGCCACTCGTCAACTACCAGCGACCAGCCAAGTTAAAATCACTTGCTTTCTTGGTCGCATCGTTAGATTGTTTGCTAGCTACCACTTTGCTAGTTCTCAGCTGAAAAGTACCCCTTGCATCGGCTCTTTGGCAATATAGCAGTTAACGTGTCGCACGATGGAATGTTGAGATGCATGTCGGTCGTTTACCTGGTTCAAGAAAAGCTGATGAGACTGAGAAACAAGTTCAACCTCAAACAAACAATTGAGTTCAACCAACAGGTCTTCATGGAGATCCATGACCCCTCTTGAAGTGGGGTCTTTTATTCATTAGTCGTGTAGATCATGGCCATCTAGACTGGTCTATCCATGACAACTGTTTGGCTGACGACAATTCATGAAGCTACTCACTAGCCATGATACGTACTGTACAGAATAAGGCAAAAACTTCCGGATTAATACAACATTACCGGCCGGGTATGGACTGTGCATCATGACGCTTATCGCCTTGTCATGCAGGCCTCAGGTGTGTCGACAATCTAGAAAGTCTAGTAACTATCAACAAACATGCCACGGCATGCTTATCATTCTAATGAGCTTGCGTTTCTTGATTCCCGTAATTAAACTCAACTGGGCAATGCATGCAGGATAACACGATATCTAAAGCCGCATATATCTCCTATGCTTTAATTATCTTACCAGGTAACAATACTCACCTTTTTTTCCACAAAGACCTTGAGCAATCCGACTTAACTTATCGATAGAAAGAGGTCAACGACTTATCTTGGACAGGGTTAAGGTCATACAGCAGCAGATCATCATCACATGAACACTATTTGAAGCCTTAAAGAGATGGTAATAAAAGCACAAGTTGAGCAACGGGAGCCTCAAAGTTATTTATATGCAACTGCCAGGGGCTTTTCCATGTACAGCTAGGTGGAATCCGACCTCGAAACTACAGCGTGCAGCGGCAAATACCCTCAACAACGTTACTGGGATGAATTCAGAGTTTCGAAACCAGGTCCCGGAGTTCCTGTCCGAAGTTTCGTCAATCCTCACGGTTTACACTAGTACATGAACACACTACCTAATGAGGCAGCCTTCGCAGGCAAACAAGGGGCCACTCTCAGAATATCCAGAATAAGACGACAATAACGTTCTAACAAGGCTTCTATCTATAACTATCACAGAGATCAGTTAAGGTAGTATGGCAATGATATCATAACCGAAGAAGCAAAGTTTGTTTTCAGCCTCACAACTTAAAGTTAGTCTGCCAAGATCTTGGTTCAGGGTTCACGATAGCTTCAATGATAGCTGTGCCGCACATACTCGGGACTGAATACAACAAAGGTTACCGCCTCATAGCCCCAGGAAATTGTCTGCTAAGTCATCCCTACTAGTACTAGAAACTCTGATTGCAATGACAGGTGACACTTGCCTGGTCGAGGTTATCGTGAGCGGCGTATGGGTATTGGTATTAGCAGGGTAGGCTACCAGGGCGGCCGCTCGATTTATATTCAGGCTCGGCCAATAGACTATTCGGCAGATGTTAGTGGGGGCTGAGGTTACGATATCAATCACTCAGCACACTATCCGTAATTGAAACAGCCTACTATGATCTTGAATAAGTCAATACACTTACAGCCTATATGAGTTTGATGATGATGTGTCCAAGAGGCACATAGAATCTTTCCTTGCCGTATGAAAGTGCCGACATACAATCTTACAACGCACTGCTACTCAACACCATCTGATTCTGAGGACTCAAATGTCAGCACTGCAGTGATCACAGGCACACAGAACACCTGTGACCTCGGTAGTTAAGTTCAAGCTCTATTTTGAGCCTCGCTCTTGGACCCCAGTTTGTTCCGTATCGAGCTGTCGACAGCTTTTACTTCTAAGGGTTTCCTCGGGTTGTCATGCCTTACATGAAAGTTCGCCGAACTATCGGCCATAGTCAGATGCTAAACCCTTACAGGAAAATCTCATACTCCACGGATCGATCCCGCGTGTTACCCGCCCATTAGCGTGGACGTGGCCTGACTTGAGGGGGTGAACCCCTCCGCTTACCTATGTATACACACATGGTGATTGCAAACTCACTGGTCACACAAACTCGTTGATTTATTAGGCCAAGATGGTTGAATGTTGCCATTTATCGTGTCATGCCATGCCATGCCTCAGCTTGACAGATGGGGATTTACATGCATGCATGCATACATGTCTGCTAACAACACATACAACAAACCTTTGACGGGGCCACCATGCCTAAAGATTATTTAACGTTTCGCACGTGTCTTTGCGCACCATAATACGATATATAGGGACTCGCCTAGCCTTCACTCTAGCCTTACGCAGTTCAGGTCGTGTAAGCGCCCAACCAAGTGCGGGCCGCCTCCTCCAAAGGTTGGTTTGCATCTGTAACCCTTGTGCTGCTGTGCATATTCGGAGGTTACACTCAAGCAAAACTCCTTCGCCAACGGAGGCGGACCGACTCTACGAAACTTGTTCGAAAGAAGAAATCGCCGTGAGCAAGATGTGCAGTTCAAGGATCGGAGGTTGCCTCTATTTGTGGTTGCGAGTTGTATTGACAGAGTATCAATTGGACACACTCTTACAGCCTCATTAGCTGGAATAATACCCCGTAGCTCCCTGCTCCCCCAGCCTCTCCCGCAATTTGACGGAGTACTTCTGTTGTGATGAACAGGGGTTGAAACACGCACTTTCACGGATGCGGAACTCGATGCGGAATTACAATCAGAGACTTGCAGTTGAGAGTTGCAGTCTCGCCAAGTTGCATACTTGAACCGCCAATGCTGCTCTGACTGCTTGATACTGATGCATGAGAATGTATGTATATGAGGTCCGTTCCACATGCAGAACAATATCCGTCGTATCTATTCTCAGCAAGAAAGAGCGGAAATGAAATCGTAACAACTGAGACATGCTTCCGCGAGCGCCTATAGACGAGTCAGCGACCAGTGAGAAAGCTCATCAGAAATTTATGATAGATTGCATTATGCATCTTTCTAGAACAGTCACTCCCGTCCCCAACCTCTTTCATTACAGCCCCCAATCGCAACAACACCCACCCGTTGCTTGATGCTTGAGGAAAATCAAGATCAGACATGCTGGCTTACCTTGGCCATGCATCTGCCTTGCATGTTCGACTGATATGTAACTAATAAACGGTTGCATGAGCACTTCCCTTCACCGCATCGTTCGTGTAAACAACTCCATTTGGATAGAGAGTGAAAGGTGATGCGTAATGTCTCGTTCCGCATAACCGTGGGTAGCAGTCCGGTCCTTGACGGGTATTACGGCGGCGACTACCCGTAAATTACTAGATAAACTCGGTTGATCGGATCGCAGATCTTTGATCTTACGGGTCTCGTGTTGTCTTCCTGCTGGTGGAGTAATTCCCACCAAGTACCTATTCTAACACAGGTTTGTAGCAGCGATCACTTACGTGCATATGCTATGTACTCGTTGAACTAGGCACCAGTTTTGAAGCCCTTGGCGTAAAATCCTTCATAAGAGGCAATCCGTGTATGAGCACAGTTTTGGGTGTGTTCTTCGCAGAATTGCTGACGTGGTCGTGGGATGTTGATGTAACGGAAATTGCTGGGCAGTATGCAATTGACGTTATAATATTATGACACGATAATGACTGGTCTTATGCTTTGACCTCAGGATGTCTCGCACGGATTACATTACAGGGCTGTGTAATACGGATTAGGGTCCTGGTTCAGGAAAACCACAGTCGAGATTGAGAAAAGGCGATCGTTGTAAACGAGGCAATGTTTGCGAGTACATCTACGTACAAATCATAGGGCGAACAAGGCTAGTAACTCACTTGCCATTGTCAGTGCTATCACATATCCGAAGTCTCACATTCAGAAGCCCAGTCTTGAGATTGCTGCTGGTTTAGCCTTGGTGCAAAGCAGATATATCACGAGTCTGCGCCATGCGCGCCCTCTAGTCGGCTGTAGCTAAGCTTCAACGAAACTATTATAGATATATACACAATTGCAATTAAACATTTGGAATTTAGAGTGGTGTTTCCACAACTGTTGTCTGGTTCTGAAGCATCTCGTCAATGAACACAACGACATAGTGAGTTCAACATCCACGACTCCTGGGAGGAATTTTAGAACAGAGGGATGAATCGAGCCTATACCGAGAGCTTGCTTCATGCTCCTAAAAGTTACAGAACTGTATTATCGAGTGTGAACGCGGGTGTCAGTGGTAGTTAGCTTACACACTCACTGTTTGCCCTGATGAGGCGTGGGTAAGGAACATGAACAATCACAGGTTTTGGGCGAAGCCTTTACATTCCGATTCCTTTTATTTTGTTCTATCTTTGAGTTGTTCCAGTGGTAGATTACGAATTTCCTGGAATTCAGACAAGGCGATGAGGGAGTCCTGGGTACGCCTCAGGATACTGCCGTTCCATTAGCAGTTGTTCCTCGATACAACTGACACAAATTATAAGCAATTACTCATTCTTTGTGTTTCTTGATCGTCTGCTACATGGTGTAGAGATTTGCAAATAGCAAGACCCCCTATCCAATCTCACGAACAGGGCTGGTAGCAACCTCGTCGCGCCAATAATTAATGATACGACACATACAAAAACTATTTGAATTGTATCGCACAGTGATATTAATTAATCTGATGTATATGTATTGATTGTTTCTGTTTCTCTTGGGCTTTTTGGTGCTGTGTAGACAGTAAAACAGGTGTTGGATGTTTTCATCATGCCAGTTCATTCTTCATGTCTAATGCTCAACAAAAGCACGTTCTTAGATCTAATGATGACCTAATGTCACAATAACAAAGCATACGTCCTATCCCTCTGCTCTAATAGCAGTACAAGGTGTCAGGACTCGGTCGATTGCTATTTCAGTGAGTCAATGTTTCTCGGCTTCGACATGACTACAAGACAGCCATTTAATTTAGACTGAACACCATGAGCGCCGGGACAGATATCCAAAAAAAAAAAAAAAAGGCAACTTCTTGTAATCTGTTACTCTCTAATGTTGTCCTGGCTATAAATGGCATGGCTCAGTGTATCATCCCCCTATATTACAGAACACTGAGTGGCATACCTAATCAACTGCCTCCTTCTGTTGACGATTCTAGTGTAAACATGGAGAATTAAAGGGCTGGTTTTATGGGCCTTGATATATTTCTAACTCGTAGTAATAGTTCACGGACGATTGGTGAGTATTGTCCCCTCCAACCTTACGTCCGTCAAGTCAATCGGGTCCCTATGTGGGATAGTTTCTGAAGACCTTCATGTATGATAGCTCAACAGCTATCTCTGCTGATGTGCGGATTCAAGGCCACAGCTCAGTCGTCTCCCAGGAACCATCCTTCAACTGGTAATTCCATCTCCTGCCATCCTCGGGGTCACTCAGATCAACCTGGTCCACCTCCTCCGGCACAATCACCACAACACGGAAGTTTTTCCTTGCAATCTCGTCGTTTAGATCCTCGACTTTCTGCCCAAGACCTAGTCCAGGGGCGGGCTTTTCGTCTCGCTCTGTACCTGGAGGAGGATTTCGGAAAGAGCCTCGCATGCCAGGGCTCAAGTTTCCAAAATGTGCAGTAATCTCTTTACCCCAGTTCCAGGAACCCGAGTCGTCATTCTTTTTGAGGCGCATATGTTTTTCTATCTCTTGCCTGACGTGTGAGGCTGATGGATCATCGATGTCTTGGCCAAGAAGATAGGCGCGGCCACGTAAACGCCACTGAGTCTTGGTCTCTACGACCCAGAAGACCGCTTCGACAGGTCCGCCACCGCCAGATTGTGGGATATTATCCCCGTCAGTTGACATCTCAGTGACTTTTTCCATACGAGCGTCAGTGGTGATGGTGAGAAGGTCACTCTCATAGAGAGAGGGGTTGAGAGGTGCCTGGTTCTTGGGGTTGACGGGAATCTCCGTCCACGTGCCTCGATACACGACGGTACGGGAACGAGGTGTGACTGAAGAGCCACGGTGATGGAGGGTGCTGAGCATGAAAGTAGGAGATTCCATCTTGTCAACGTGGGATAGAAAAGCTGAGCGCCATGGCGCTGCTGGTATCGGGTCATGTGCCGACATTGTGTGCTGAAGGTGGCTGAGAATCTGTGTTGTTCGCTGGATAGGTCGACCTACAGACCTCATTGGCATAGAGGGCTGTGAGATTTTACGGGAATCTTGTTGCTGCACTTGACCGTCGTGAGCTTGTTGTGAGCGAAGATGTTAGGTAGTGAGAGTCGAAGTCGTCAAACCCCACTTCAACATACAGCATCATAGGTCAATCATCGGAATATCGATCTATGAGTCATTACGACAATAGTTGAACGGAACATATTCCAAAGAGCCGACTGCTGGATTCCCAACGGTATGACACCTACCTCAAGCTAATTCCAAAGTCAAATGTCGGGTACAAGATAGCGACACGAATGAGCCATCACAGGAGTCAGACATCTACAATACCTTGTCTAGGTAGCCAGGGCTGAGCCAACAATGATCCACCTACATATCCAGAATATTTCCGCCCTCGGGTCATACTTTTAGGATCGGTTTATAAACCCGTAGTATCACCATTTAGGTTTTAGAGTGTTAAGCTTGGCCTTTCTCGCTGCAACGTTATACACTGGTGGTTTGCATCATGAAGTTGACAACTAGTCATGGGAAATATAATTCAAGACAACTCGTGACTGCGAGGCTCGCTTGACCTTATCTGACCCTGCATTTTATGACTAATTAGCCTGCGAATTCGTTAGCACAGGCGCTCATCAAAATTGTTCAACAACTGTTGACATTCCAGGGGATGCATCCGGTCAGGGTTCAACAGCTCTAATGACTACAGAAAGAGATATCGCCATATGCAAGCTACACAAAGAATGACGAGGTGGCCGCTCAAAGTGAAGAGCCAATGTTGGCAAAGAACGTTGTCACTTGCTGCAGGGTATTCTGTCCAATACAAAAAAGGACATTGCGTACGTCATGAGCTCAGCCTCGGATTGGTCAACGAAGTTCTCTCTGAATGTTCTAGACCGTCCGGGGTCTGGGACCCTAGAGAGGCTAGCAACGGAGGCTGTGGGAGAGAGCGGCAATACCAACGGAAGTTGGTGACGCCAACAGGGGGCTGTTACGAAACTACGAATTACCGTCGTCGCTATCGTAATGTAGGGAGATAATGTTGAATGAGTTGGGGGGGTGATCGACCAACAAAAAATGGCGCTTCTTGACATTTTCCCACACGTAACTTGGCCACTATTGTCTCGTGTTTGGTGTATTGGGAGAAGAAGGGTAGTACTTCGGGGGACTCCGATTGAGAAGAAAGGAAAAGGATCGACATCGCTTCTCTCATTCTTTCTCGAAGCTTACCTGGTACGTAAGGTGATGCACAGTAGCGCAACTGCCAACTGCCGCTACATTCTTGATGATCAGACAAGACGTCATGAGTCGACGAGAAGAGTCCAAGGGAGATTTAGAGTTGAGAGTAGGGATTAGATGGAACGCGGCATACAAGAAAGGGAAGATCAAGGAAGTGTTCATGTGTTCCGTTCCGTTTCCGTTAACAGGGGCGCAGTTGATATTGAGTTTGACTATCAACGACTGGGATTTGTCCAGCAGCTCTGGTAGGTCAGTTTTAGCGGAGAAAGCTGGAGATGGGCGTCTCAGGCACGGAGATCGACTAGGACTTGTCGGAGCGATGCATTTCCTCAAGGCGGTCGACCAGAAGACTTGGCTTTGAACCAAAGCCGCTGGCGCCCGACTTTACCAGGGTGCCGGACTGTTGGGATCGGGCTGGTCTTGCTTCTGCGACGATCGTTTTCAGATGCGGCCCATTCAGAACTAGCCAACCTTAACATGGTTTCTTGGCCTGTCCTCCAACTCCAAGTTTCTGCATTGCAATTTAATCAGCGTCGCTTTTCAAGTACCGGTCAATCCGCTGGGGTGATAAATGAGCTGATGTGAGAAGTTTCAAACGAATTCTTCTGAGATAGTAACGGCCTTGAAGCATGGTGTCATGACTTCTTGGGTTGCACTAATTGCGCAGACACTCGCCCATGTTCAAATCACCGTATTTCTGCTCTGGCATGGTATCTTGACCAAGCGTGCATGTATGTCTCACGGTGAGATATTTTGAATTATCTCAGTAAGTCAAGGTTAGAGCGGCGCTCAGCGAAGTGGAGATGATCATAACTTGGCCATGAGCTTTTAGCTAAAAAAGACCCTGGGCCTAGGCCAGCCATTCTGCATGTTATTTCCCCCAAGGATCGCTCAAAATCCAATGGTGACATTTCGCGATGTTCTCAAACAACCTAAAGATTGGAATAAAATATGGGAATATGTTGGTGGGTTCCATATACAGACCTGCACACTTTTTGTGTCAAGTCTGCGAATCGAGCGACGACGTCTGTACTAGCTGACCGAGTCGGCACTTGTTGACGAGGTCTTCAACCATAGACGGAGTCCTCGGTCGATCCGTGCACCGTTTAGCTCTTGATAGTCACGGAGTACTACTTGAAGGGGTGCCTGACCGAGCCTAGAGTGGAAAAAGGAGGCTGAAAGTGAAAGGCCTCGCTTGAAGGGTGGGATGGTCAATTCTTGTTTCGAAGCGAGGTGGGAGAGACCAAGTAGATCAGACGGACATGTCAGAGAATGAAGGAAACCTGGACTCAGTCTGATGTTATTTACCCCTTTGTATCGAGTAATGAACGGAGTCTAGGAATAGGATTCGACGGAACATGGCTGCGGGCTAGTTGCATTAGGGGAGTTCGGTAGTTTCCCATTTGCACTAATTGGGCGTCAACAATTTGCTGCAATCATTTGCACCTGTCAGAAGTGATTTCGATTTGTATCGATAGTTGTAGATCTGGCGTCCAATGGTGGTCGCTCTTGGCGATCGAGTGTGGTGGGAAGAACGCCAGAGTCTTACTGAGTCTTGCTTATGTGCAAGAAAGCCAGCAAGGACAACGAAATGAAGCCAAGCCAAGATTCGGTAGCTATCCGTAGACGCAGTATGGTAGGTCTTCACTTTGACAATGTGTAGGGCATCGTCTGAGTAAGTATGGCCTGAGTCGTAGAACGAACGCATGGATACCCCTAGAAGGGTCTAACATCGATCAGACGGGTGTACGCGAAAAAGATACATGTAAGATGAAGACAAACAGCCGCGATTTCTGAGATGGATGGATAAAATTTGTTATTACCCTTGATCTTGGGCAGGTACGGAAGACAAAAAACCACGCGCCAGCGGGCGCAAAATCCGTACCTAACGCATACAACTGCCATTAGAGGCATGGTAAGTTAGGGGTCTCCCGGTGGAAAGGTACCTACAGTACTAGTAAAAACGCACTTTCTAGAGTGCTGTTGCCATTCCCACTTGTTACTTGCTCCGCCCCCGCCTTTTTTTCACCCACGCCCAGGGCATCACTCCTCTTATTTTTGACTCTTTTTCCTCTACTGTCCCATTTCGCAATTCCCTTTTCTTTTCCGGGGTCTCTCTCTTTTTTTTTTTCGGTTCCATTTCGACCTTGTTATTCCCTTGAATTGATACTGCACTTTAAGAGGCTCTTTTACGCTCTTGGCCTACCGACGCGAATACAGTGCCTGCCCTCACTATACCCGTCGCTGACTGCTCCCGTCAACCGTCGTCATCACTCTTTATCTACCTACCGTTACGGCTGTTCTGATGCTTTTATATTGCCCAGGGCTAACAAACTCTCTGCCGTCCGGTCGCTCTACCCCAGCTACTGCCGCTACCGCTGCCGCTGCCCTGCCGCGGCTGCCCATATCCGGACGTTATTTCCAGCGCCGCCCACTGCCATCAGCCGAGTTCCGGCGACATAAAATCATTCCCGCGTCAGTTTAAATCAGCAACCCGTATCAGCTCAGATTCCAGTCATTATTCCCGGGGTCTTCCACCGAAACCTAAAGTTATCCCCAGCACAGAGCTATCAGAGCTCCAGCTCCAGCAATAGCTAAAGCTCCAGTCCCAGCTCCAGCTCTAGATCCAATCGAACTTCTTTTCGGTCCAGGTAAATCCCAGATCTCAGCCCCATTTTCTTTCAGATCCAGCTCCCACTCTGCAACGTCTGATTGACGCGCCTGTAATATCCTCAAAAAAGTCGCTCATCCACTGGACCGAATATTTTGGTGAGCTTTGTATCTTCGTCAATGGATCTATCACAGCGGGCGCTTCCGCGTCACACTCATCACCCACCACCACCATCTCTCTCAAATCCTTCGCCCTCACATCTGCCGCCTCAACATCCTACGTCTACGTATAGTCCCGGTCCCGTTGCCTCACATCCAACTCTCCCTCTTCCCGGAACTCACCCACCATCCTCGGCTTTGACACCAGGATCGGCCTCAACATCCCCTGCATCCATCACCCACCGTTTACCTTCAGCATCAGCTTCGACGACATCAAGGCATCCTACTGGCGATTATCTCCCTGACGCGGATGACCAAGACGCGTCGCCACCCGTGGATGGAGAGGAGCCTCCAAAGAAGAAGCAAAAGCGCAACAAACCAACTCTTTCATGCCATGAATGTGTGGAGCGCAAGACCAAGGTGCGACATTTCTATCCAATGCATTTTCTCCTGTTGTGTCGTGCTGTCTGCATATCATCTCACTCATCTGTACTCATGCTCCCCCATATGAGATGAGCCCACTTTACCCCAACATTATGGCTCAGTATGGAAATTTGATCATCCATGGTCGTCTGGACATGCCCAATCAATCCGGCTCCTTTCTTTTTGTTGCGCGAGAGTGAATTTAATTCGCTGGATAAATTACTAACATTATTCAAAGTGTGACAGAGGTCGACCCCATTGTCTTGCCTGTAAGTGCACCTGGATGTTGTTTTGCTGGTTTTATACTAACTTTTGGCTAGGCATAAAACGACAAACTGAATGCCGATATGCCCATGTCGCAAACCTTCTCGAGTATGAAGCCTCCCGACTGAGTAACTATATGTTCTGGTTTAACAATCAAATAGGGAGACCACCAGGTCAGCCGCCAACGGCCGCCGTATGACGAAACCCCCAAAGAAGAAGTCTGGTTCCAGTGGAAAGTCCCCCATTCCAAATATCGCAGATAGGGGTATGTTGAATGATCCCAGGGCAACGTCGCGTGGCGCTGTTGCCCTCTCCATCGGCCTTCTGTCCAATGTCCCTTATTCCTTGCCTTCTGCAAGTAATGTTTTTGGTATCGGGTCTGAGCACCCATTTGCCAACTATTGGACCTGTGGAGGGGGCTTGCCTGAGGTTATCTCAGTGCTTCCAGACAAGATTCAAGCCGATATACTACTTAGCCGATACTTCGAATGCGTCGACCCCGTGTATCCCATGATACATCGGCAGACATTCTATGCGGACTACGAACACTTCTGGCAGATGAATCAGCAAGAAAAGACCGATACAGATCCGTCCTTCATTGCATTGATTTTCGTCATGCTGGCCCTGGGAACTCAATTTGTATCATCGACTACATCCCCACAGGAGCGAAGCCAGACAGCAGAGTTCTATGCTTCGGCTAGCAACCAAGCTCTCCGTATCGCATCATATCTTAGCAGTGCATCGTTAAGGTCAATCCAGGCTATGGTATTGCTAGTCTACTTCCTTATCAACGACAACCATGCCTCGGATGGATGGGCGTTTGGAGGTATTCTCATCCGGCAAGCTTATGCTATGGGTCTTCATAGAGATCCAAATATTGGTGGGTGACTGTTTTCTTTATTTACTCTTTTCTTATACTGATTTCTTTCAGTGACTCCAAATGCCACGCTATTTGAAAAGCAGCAGCGGCGTAAGGTCTGGCAAGCGGTACTTCTTCAAGATACTTTCTTGACCGTCTTACTCTCCCTGCCACCGTCTGCCACACATACAGATGTTTCCGTTGAAGACCTACTCGACGATGGCTCCTCGATTGCAAATAGCGACCCAACAGATACGGCATATATCCGAGGCTCTTGGACTTTAGCCAACTTGGTACAGGAGACGATTTGCTCGCCACGATCATTAGACCTACCAATCTGCACTACGGCAAGGCATAAGTCCAAGTTGATTGCTGACTTCCGAGCTGTGTACCGTTCGTTCCCTGATGTCTTCCGGTCTTGGGATCCTGATAGTATCACGGCACTCGCAAAAACCAACAAGAGGGTGGTTCGTCAGACCCTGTTCTTGACGAGCAACTACTTCCATAACTTGATGCTTGTCCATGCTTCCGAGAGCCCCGACGTTCCTGTCAATGTTCGTGGTACCTTGGAGGCAGCGCACGATGCCATTACGGCCTTCTTCCTTCTTTTCACCCTTCTTGAGATAGAAGCACGTGTTTGGTGGGTGTTCAATCACCGAGCTTTCTTGGAGGCACTGTGTATTGGCAATGTCCTGAAGGAGGCTTCTCGAGAACCAGGTGGTGCAGATATGATGGCAAGAGATCCTCTCCTTGTCAGAGCAAAAGCTGATATCAGTGAGTCATGATGCCTTTGTTGTTCCTGGCCTCCCTGCTAACATATCAACAGCACGCATGATCCAGATCATGCAGGTCATGGGCGAAGACTCTGAGGTAGCGAGGACCCGAGTGCAGGTCTTGAGTGAATTTCTGGTATGAATGAGGCGATGGTCTGTTTGTATAAAAGTGTTCTGGTTGACGATTGAATGAGACGCGAAGCATATTCAGGGGTAGCATTGGTCTAGCACGTCAGAAGATATCTAGCAAGGCATGTACATACCGAAGGCCATATCGTTTGACATTCAAGCTGCGAGTTCTGGATGCATGCTAGAAGATAAATAGAGCTCATCACAATATATGCGTAGTAAAGAGAGTATTATAATGCTTCTTCGCTGTTCTCTGATGTTGTGTTTGTTTGAATTTCTTGGGATATATGTCTGATGAATGAACTATTCAAGTTGTCAGTAACAAAAAGCAAAAGGAAGGAAACATCATAGTAATGATTTCTTGGGTGTCTTGAAAATATTGAAGGCATTGCCATATTCAAATATTGCCAAGACAATCAAGGAAAGGGTATTGCCGATGCCGTTATGCCCCACTCACGACATCAAAGACTCGGCCGGGGGCTGAAGGATGGACTCGTCAGCTCATGGTTAATGATTGGCCACTCGCTTAACGTGTGGGTTGATTGATTGCGTCGCCCGACCCTTTCAAGATAAGGCCGCCAACCAGGCTAGACTCAACAGGGCTCCAGAGCTGTTTCAGTGCCTTAGCCGTCGTGCGCTACAGGGCCAATACAGGGCCTGTTTTGGGAGGCATCCGCGTGGCCAGGCTCCCACATCCCGTCTAGTCGCGTGGGCTTTTTCGCTCTCATTTCCACGGGCATGTCATCACCTCGACTCAGCTCGTCTCGTATTTGCTCTTAATTCTTTTTTCCCCTTCTTTTGAATTATCGATCCTTTCCCTCCTTGTCTCAATTTCGTATCATTCTGCCTTAAGCTTCTTTGTAGCGTGGCTGCCTGCGTTGTATCCCCTGCTCTGCCGTGTAAGAGGGGTTTTCGCAGTTGATACTGCTCAGTGTCCTACGACACTACCCAACAAAAGATATTCCCGTTCTTCATACCTCACTATGCGCGGCCTTGCTCAGGCTGCCATGGTGCTAGCACCGACGTTGGTGTTGGCTCATGGACCTCACCATCCTCCTCCGCCACCTCCTTCTATGGGATTTCTCCCCTCGGCTCTCGATGTCACACCCTCAGCCTTCGTCACAGTCAAGCTCCCCTTGAGCGAATCCGAGTCCTATCCTCTGGTCCGTCTTTGAGACTTGAATACAATGCCACGAACTAACATATAATAGACACTACGATTTGATGTAGAGGAGTCAGAAGAAGTCTGTGGTCCCGCCAGCATCACCCTCAATGGAGAGCCCCTCAAGCAAGACGCCAAGGGTCGCGGTGTCGGATCTTTCCTCATCAATAATGAGACCACTATTTCAGCAGACTGGGATTTCGAGTGCATCGGTCCCAAAGAGTTCCCCTTCGGCCAATCTATGCGCTTCAATGTCAAGGCTCTCGACGACATGGCTCTTACAGAGGAGTCTTCTTTCTGGATGACTTTCAAGCAAACCGCACCAGTCCGAATCTCCGATGTTGGAAATGCCGCCTATGTCTGGAGTTTGTCAATGCCTTTCAGCAAGGACAAGGAGTCCTCTGGCGACAAATCCACCTCTACATCACCCCCCATCTGGGAGTATCCCGACCGCGATTTCCAGGACCCGGAGGAGGAACTTCAGGTTGAGCTTATGGAATTGAATGCTTTGCACAAGCAGATTCTTCAGCTTGAGGAACTTGTGAAGGAGAGGGAGGCATCTGTTGCTAAGAAGCTGGGCAAGCAGTATCCTCCCCCACCCCCTTCAACTATGAAGAAGATCAAGCAGTGTGATGGCGTGCAGTGCGTTCTGCACACTGTTGGTGAGGAGGTACGACACTCGGCTCACAGATTCTACAATAGTATATTTGGACATCACCCACATCCTCATGGCCCGCATGGCCCTCATCGTGGAAACGGTACTCACAGGGGCCCCCATCGTCCTCACCATGGACCTCCTCACCCGCCGCCTCCTCATCATGGTCACCCTCCCTTCCCCTTCCCTGGAGGTCACCCTCCCCCTCCTATGTGCGCTCGTTGCCCCTGCGATCCTCACCATGGAAACCCTCCCCACCGTGGAGGCAGGCCTCATCATGGCAGGCCTAAGCATGGTCATGGTGGTTTCAGTGCTGAGGATCATCAGGGCCACCGCCCTCCACCTGTAAGTCTAATGCTTCAACCAAAAATTGAATTCGTTCCGCTAACTACCCCTCAGCCTCCTCACCATCCCATCATTGTCATCCTTGGAATCGTGACCATTGCTCTCGCTCTTTTCTGTGCTATTGCTATTGCCTACATTCACCGCCGTGTAGCACGTCTCAGCCCCGAGGCTCGTCGGGCTATCCGCCGGGCATTCCGCCAAACTCGCGACGAGCGCCGTAAGAACTCTGCTCTGAAGGCTGCTTACCGTGCCTTTGTTACCCGATGGATCGAGAACGAGGATGATGAGAAGGAGGCTATGCTTAACGGTGAGCGACGCCGGCGATCATCTTCCTGCAGCAGCGTTACCATGGAAGAGGAGATTGCCTCCTTCCGCGAAGCTGCTCAAATGGTTGAGGGCATCGTCGCTGCTGAGGAGGGCCAGCACAACCATGCTCGTTCTTACAGCTACGCTGCCGGTCCCCCTGTTCCTCCCCGTCCCTCCCACCACACTGTTGCCACAGCATACCCCGGCTTCATGGAGACGGATGAAAACCTTCCTGCCTACGACGAAGATGAGCGTGACTCGTCGGTTGTAGCAGATGGATGCCGATACACTCCTGGCAGCTCTGATTATACCCCTTCAAACTCCGGGTCCAATGCCAGTGGTGTCCTGGGGGATACCAAGAACTAAATTAGACTCAATGAACTTGGGCATGAATGATTTCCTTTGCATGTTACTATGATACACCAGATTTTCTTATTTTGAATTTATGCGCATCAGACGTGGGATATTGGGAATTATATTTACAAACAGCAAACGCTCTCGCTCAATAGAAGCTATAGCAATCTAACTAATACCACAATTTGAAACATACATCTCTAGAATAAGCTCTTGTGCCTGATCTTTTTTCCTTGTGCTTATGCACCCATGCTCTCCTTGTCTATTACCCGAATATGAATTCTTCGTAATTTTTCGCAATTTTCCTGACGCCTTCATCAAGGTTCCAGCCCTTGACCTCGCAAACATGCCGGTACATGTCTTCCAATGCACTGTCCATTTGTTCGCCGGCAATGTGGAGATCACTCTCTACTAGGATGCTGTCGTCAGGCAGGGCCCGTAGCACATCATCAGTCTTATTCTGGCTAGCATCAGTGCTTAAATTGACAGCTATTGACAACGAGACAAATATACGAGCTGGGATCGTTCGGTTCAGATACTGCCTCAATACTTCGACACTAGCGCTGAATGAATGTAAGCATATTCGAGGAGGGTACGGCTTCTCACTGCCATCGTCGTCCTCATTTGAGAAGTCCTCAGCACCCGATGCCACAAGACGTCGCTTTCGTCGTGTTATAACCTCCCGCTCATAACCCTTCCACGTTGCCGCAAGCGTCTCATATAAGATTCCGTGAGCTTGCACGCCATGAACACTGACAGCTCTGCCAGTTTTTGCAGCAAGACGAAGCTGTGCGGCGAGAACATCACGCTGGTGCTCTATTTTCACCCTATATGGGCTGAGCTGTCGGCTCTCACGACCCCCTGGTGTGAGTGTTGAATCTCTCTCGACATGTTCCGATGGCAGCCAAGGTTCTGGTAGACGAAAAGCCTTATCAAGGCCGATCTCACCGACAAGAGCGCGAGGGTTAGCGGAGAGACGGGATTCGGTTGCATTGAGAAATGAGCTTATAGCGATAGGGCAAGGAAGAGAAGCAACAAAATCCGGCGAGGGCGCTGTTTGTAGAACGGCATTATAATGCGCTTGTTTGGCGGCATTGTCAGTCTCGGACCCGGAGGTGGGCTGAAATGTCGGAGTGTCGGCCGAGTCATCGTAGAGTAGATGGGAAAACCATGGATGCCAGCCAAAGGAAGGAATAGCACAGGTACCTGTTTCTTCCGAGTTTTCTTGTAACAGTGATCTGAGATCAAGGTTGGAATGTTTGCTGGCGACATCCGCAACGAGGTCCTGGTCCTGGGCACGTGTTGCCATGATGGTCAAAACTGCTGCACGCATAGAAGGCATATCGGTTATTGAAGTCATTGTATCTGTTGGATGGCAGTGAGCATCGCATATTGGCAGATGCCAGGGAAATGGAGGTTGATCCCCTGCAGGCTCTGGCCTGGACTGTTGAGGCTCATCATGGTTATGGGTGTGGGTTGGTTGACACATGTTGTTTTCGATATCAGGTGCTGTAATGTGTAGTGTCAATGTGGTGTCGAGATAGCAGGATCTAATTAGCACCGCAGATAATGCAAGTTTACGTCCACAGAAGCACACGAGATTGTCGCCCTCGAACGGCCAAGGTCTGAAAGGCTTGAGGCTACCTATGGAAGCCCGATTCGAGTGATGTCAGCGGGGGAAGCTGATGTGGATCATCATGATGGGGACAGGCATTATCGAGGCTCCAAGTGGGGTTGGCTTATGATGAGATCGGTCGATAGGTACAGTACGAAGATATCTGGCAAGCATTCAGTTAATCTGGGGTACCTTAGTTTTCATCTAGGTAATATAGGATGCTGAGCTTCTAGTTCGTGAACATATTTCGTCTGCCTCGGCTTGTAATCACTCATGTGACGTGTGTGGTTGTTTGGTTGACGTTGGTTACCGACGGACTTCAGTGGCTGTAGGTTGCTGCCCGGACAGTTTTTAGTACAACCCCCGATTCCAGGGTCCTTTTGTGTTGCGGTCGATCCTCACTGGGCGCAGATACTCGGAAGTTTAATGCAGTCAGTCAGTTCATTGATATCTCAGCATTTTGATAGTGATTTGATACTGCAAGTGCATTGAAAGACTCGTCATGATGTGCAATCATGCCTTATCGTTGCATTCCACCACTGACGTTGCTTTATCTGTACAGTTTGGTAGGTATCATTGACCCTCCTTCTGCCAACATGAAGCTTCCTCCTACCGTTTACTATCACTTGCATCTCTGCCTGGTGCAGGTTCCCCGCACGATCCTTCCCCGTGGCTTGTCGCGTTGCCGTACGACAACCATCTCAGACACCATAAAAATGGGCAAGTGCGGCATGCAAACCGACCTAAGCCAAGCCAGGCCAAGGCGAGCCACCATTCACATGTGATTGCCTCCACCACCAAGTGTAATCCTCCTCACCTTAGACCTCCTTCGTTTTCCTTTACTTCTTCCCATCTCCCGAGATACATAAAATTACGGCTTCTGCTTTGCTTCGGCTACAGCTCGATGCAACCCTGTAGAGTCGCATTCACCGTACACCGACGCTACATTCTCGCCGGCTCAAGCACCTAATCCCTCCGCGGCGCATCTTTTCTAGCTCCCCGGAAACAATATATCCTGTCACGGTTGGGGGATGTCGACGCATATCTCGTCTTATAGCGGCATCCATTCATTCTATGTACATATCGGTACTCTGCGGCAACTAGTCGCCCTCCTCTTGGTTCTCTTTCTTCTTCCTCTTCCTTCTTATTCTTTCATTTCCACGTCTTTGTTCTCCTTATAGCCCGTGCCTCCATCTATAACCACTAATTACATCGTCGACAACCTCCACCCCTCTATACAGACAGCACTCCTCGAAGCTGCTGTGGTCATGTGCTGCTAGTCTCGTTCTGTAACACCATCAATATGGCACTCCTCAATCCTGTATACGCCTTTGTCGTGCCCTTCCTGTTTGTTGTCACGGTTCCTCTTGCTGTCTTCGCTGGTATCACAACTACCATCGCTTTCTGTGTTCTCATCCTCCGAGTCCTGGCTGTGTATCTCGACGTTGCTCTCTCTTTCGTTCCTCATTATTTGGGTGGACGTCAGACTCGCCCTTACCATCCAAATGCTTATCATCCTCACCATCAAATCCTCGAACCAGCACCTGCAGCGCTCTATACCAATCCTGTACCTGCCTCTGCTGGTTCGACAGCATTTGAGTCCTCTTTGCGACGTCGTCGACATAGAAGAAGCTCCAGTGCTCTATCCACGGCGGGCACTACCACTCCAATCAGCGAAATGGGACTTGGCTTACTACCAAGCATTGGTCCAGAGCGAGACTTCGAAGGTGTTGGTGGCTGGCGTCTGGGTGGTGACGATGAAACATGGACAACCATAAACTCACGACTTGAACTCCCTGACAAGCAACACCATGGGCGGAATCATCATCGTTCCCCATCTGGTGGCCCCACGACACCTGGAGAAGGCGGGTACCTTATGATGAAGGGTCGCAACCGAAGCCCGGGAGCAAAACGCTTAGCATCTCCTAACAGCTCTCGTACAAGAACACCTTCTGGTCCACGAATCGCTTTTACGAATAAGTCATTCATTGACAATTACTTTCCAAGCCTCAAAACTTCTCCAAAAGGACTGAAATAACTCCCGACTCAGGGTGTCGTCGATGCGTGAGACCGACTTGGACTCTTTGCGTTATCGTGTAAACTATTTTAATGATCTAATGAAAGGGTGTGGCTAAGGTGGAAAATGGCACAAGGATCAAAAGTGTCATAGTTAAATGGTAATATGGGGGTTTCCATCGGCGTTTGAGCGAGAATTTGTCAATTATCTGGATTTATGATGATGCAAAAATTAGATATCAATGACGTTTCGAAAGAAAACGAGAAGGACGAATTCCAATCTGCCATTACTCGCATATTGAAGTGATATGATGTTAGTAATGGTAGTAACGTCCTATTCCTGGTATCTGTAACGCCTCCAACGCCAACCCAGCATAAATACATTATCGTGATAGCATTGGCCAACCACAAAGAAGGAATTATCTTCTTAGAGAGTCTGCCAGAAGTAGTTTGCGTAAAAGAATCGCGAGAACTTCTTGTCCATGTTGACAACATGCACGTCACCTTTGCGATCATTCCGAATAACAGCCTTGGACCACTCGCCGTCCCTCTCGTCTCTCTCGATGTCGATGCCCAGGCTTCGATACACCTTGAGCCTCAGAAGCACCTCATCATCCACTGGATCTCTGCGTCGAGCATTAGCTGCCGCATCGCCCTCCACGCCCTGAAGCTCCAGTTCGCGAAGACGAGCCTTGAGGTCAGCGGCCGTCAGAGCAAGGCGCTCAGCGTCAGTTTCAGCATCAGCAGCAGCTTTTGCGGTACGAAATTTCAGTGTATCTAGACGTGCGATGTTGGACGCGTGATCCGCTGACGAGTGGGACGCAACGAGGTCGTCATGTCGCGATGTGTGTGTGGCGAGCTGGCGAGAGAGCTTCTTCAATGAGGATTCTGCCTCACGAACGCGAAGGTCACGAGCTTGTTGGAGTGTTGAAAGTGACTCTGTAACACGGGAGACGGCAAGTTTGTCTGGTGCGATATTGAAGTTTTCGATAGTATGATGAATGAGCTAGGTTTGTTAGCTTAAATAAAAGGGGCTACAGGAATAAGTACTTACAGTTGCGGGTTCTTCGGAGAGCAACATATTTGCGGCTTATCTCGAGCTCTCGACTCAAACGCGGAAGATTTTGTGTCAATGACAGCTGTAAAACGCAGTTCCTCTGCAGTCTTAAACGGCGATGATGGTGAACTTGGTGTTTTGCCAACCCAACTCCCTTTTGGGCTAAAGACGTTTCCGTCGTCACGACGACAATCAAAGCTGATCTTATCAGCAACCTCCCCCCACCTTGTTTAACCGAGCTTCCCCCGTAAATCGCACAGCGTCATCGGGCCCGCCACAGCCAGGCAAAGGTGAAGCCGAAAAGAGCTACCTCTGAATAACACGTGCAATCCTCATTACGTTACGTTTGCCATTCCACCTCGAAAGCCTCTCGATCCTGACCAAGATAATTGATACCAAGTCTTGTATTCCCCCTATTTCCCCTGTACAGAATACATCTTCACGTTCTTTGCCCTGAGGACTTGTGCTTTCAAAATGGTAACCGAACTACCATGTGAGTTTTAAACTATATGACAATATTCTAGCTTATACTGATAGCCTCGCTAGATGCTCTCGATGCCGAGACGTTAGTCCTTTGCTTTCAATATACGGCGATTTACATATCCTGACTGACGGCGATAGACCACTAAATGCCTCTGAGCTTAATGTACTAAAAGCGCAATATGAGCGCGAGGGCGAGATGGTTGGCATCCAGACCAAGTTTAACTACGCCTGGGTAACCATCCTACGTCTTAACCTACAAACCATCAAACTAACTGAATCTCAGGGCCTCGTCAAGTCCAACCAGCGAAACGACCAGCAGCTCGGCGTGCGTCTTCTCTCGGATATCTTCCGCATCTCCCCCGAACGTCGCCGCGAATGTCTCTACTACCTTGCCCTTGGCAACTACAAGCTCGGCAACTACGGCGAAGCGCGTCGTTACAACGACCTCCTTCTTGACAAGGAGCCTGCCAACCTCCAAGCGTCCAACCTACGCCAACTCATCGATGACAAGGTTGCCCGCGAGGGGCTGATGGGTGTCGCTATTCTGAGTGGTGTTGGTGTTGCGGCCGGTGTGGTGGGAGCATTTATCCTGAGGAATGCCAGGAAGAGGTAGATGACGATATTGCTAAGGAGGAAAACGTGTAGGGATAAATATTGCATGGGCGGTTTCTGTGACACTTTACTCACTCTTCCCTATAGCTTCTGGATTGGGCCCTCTTGGAGTCTTGACATTATGAGATATGCTTGCACTACAAAATGAAGCGACCATTATTACATACGTTAAGTCATTTTATATAAGTTTATCATTAATCACCCTAATTCCACCCCGATGCAGGGGCGACAGACAGGATTTGGGCTATTGGAGTCACATTCGATGAGGTAGTACAAATTTGCTACATGTCTTACTACATGATGATTTCACATGTTAATGTCACAGACAAATGTGTTGGAACAAAGCTAGACAAATAAAACAATGTTAAGGAAACCAAGAACAAGCCAGCTAAGAAACAAACCAAAGAGACGACGCATCACCATCTAGAGAATATCATCTGCCGAGACATAAATGACCATCCTTGTCTCAACAAATGTACGACTAAAATACAACAAGCTGCTGCTCGACAACTTCCTTGGCATCGCCCATCTGATCCTGTCTAATATCATCCATGACCAAGGCACCATTAAGCCCAAGGGAAAAGAAAGGGGTATCCGAAGGAAGAGTATGTGAGCAGAGCAACAAGGTAATGTAGGCAAAGCACAAGGAGACAGCACGTCACCCTAAAAAAATATGGCGAACCAGATGCATGAAACATACTAGCATCTATAACGTCTCTCCCAGCGAGAAGCGCTCAGATTGAAACGCCTTTCGCCAGTATCCCTGCTGTTCATCTCTCCAAAAGGTATTCTCATGTGACAGATTAGAGGTGAGACCAACGGGTTCTCAGGTTTGGTTGGACTCAAAAGCATGGTCAGAGAAAAACGCTTGCCTGCAACTTGAAGTCATACCGAGACTCCTGCAAAGCCATATAGTCTGCATCTCCCGTCTTGCATGACTATTCTTCATAAATGACTTTTGTTCCGTCTCCGTACGACAATCATTCCATGTGGCATATGTGATGTGATGTGATTAGGAGACAATGTTTTGTTTCTTAATTAAAAAAGGTGAGAGAAAGAGGCGACAAAGAAACGAGAATCGAATACAACGAGGGGCGTCGAGCTGGTATTGTATGGGCATCATGGGTACTCAGACATGGGTAACGAAGGAGTGAAAGAATCCGCAAATCGTGAAGAGGCTGGAAGTTTAGCGAAGAGAGAAACCCTTTCGCTTGCCTTCCTTCTCTAGTGGCCGTCCGCTTTCGACGCGCTGCTTCTTGTCCTCGAGCTCCAGTCGTTGGCGGTCGAGTTGCTCCTTCATCTCCTTGTGGCGGGCGTACAGTTCCTCTTCGGATTGCTTGAGCTTGCTCTCCTTCTCTGCTACCTTCTGTTGGAAGACCATCTTCATCTCGGCCTCCATCTTGGCTAGCTTCTGCTCGTGCAGGGCACGCTCCTCCTCCTGCTTGACAGCAGGGTTGACCTCCTTGAAAACGCTGGGGTCTTGCGACACACCCATGGCGAGCAGCTTGTCGGTACGGTAGTTTTCGTAGAGTTGGTTGTTGGTGTGCTCCTTGAGCTCCTCCATGTGTGTTCGGATGAGCATTTGTCGAAGCTTGACAAAATCGCAGTGCTCCTCGTTATCGACCTCGATGATACCCCAAGGGTAGGCACGACCGCGAATCTTGCGACCATCGGCGCTTGTGATTTCGTTGTTGGCACCAACAACAGCGAAGGGAACCTTGGACATGATCTCATTGTTCTCAGCGATCGTCTCCTCATCATCAAGCTCGTATCGAGGCCCCTCGAAGATCTGGATGCCATGGTGCTTGATATCGGCGAGAATCTTGGTTGGTTAGTAATTGAACAAAAGCTGGTAACCGAGCAACTTACTCGTGACTTGAACGCAGCAATCTCCTCATCGGTAAGGGTATCAGCCTTGGCGATGACAGGGATCAGGTTGACCTTGGTATGAAGTCGGCGCATGACCTCAATGTCAAGAGGCTTCAGGGAATGGCCGGTGGGTTGGATAAAGAAGACACATGCGTGAATACGGTTGTCAACAATGTTCATGCGGTTAACCTTGTTCTCAGCATCCAAGTAAGAGTCGAATCGTTGCTCGATGTTGTCAACGATAGGGCGCCAGGACTCGTCGTTGTTAACGAAATCGCCGAAACCTGGTGTATCGACAACGGTCAGGCGCAGACGAACACCTGCCTCCTCAATGTCGGCACTAATGGACTGGATAGTAACAGTCTTGGGAATAATGTCGAGGCTGGGTCCCTTGCGCTCCTTGGGGGGGTACAGAGAGGTGTTGAACAGAGTGTTGACCAGAGTAGACTTGCCCAAGCCGGACTCACCTAGATTAGTGTTAGTAAAAATCGTTCCACTTCAATCATCTTTGCACATACCAACAACCATCACGTTGAAGTTGAATCCCTTGCGAACACTCTTTCGGTGCCATTGGTTGGGTAGGTTGGCAAAACCAACATAGCCAGTAAGCTTTCTGCGGACAATGTTTCTGTTGTCAGCCGGGGGAGGTGGCTGAGATGGAACTATATGACAGTCAGTACGTAAACAGAAATTCATGTAAAAGATAAACCTACCATTAGCAGGCGAGGCAGAAGGGGCCAACGCCGGAGATTCGCTGCCGGGAGAAGCTATTAAGACACATGTTAGCATCCAATGCATCCACTGATATTGAATATTATGCTGCATGAGGTAGAGACACAAGGAGGAGTCTAACTCGGTGAATAATCCGAACTTGTGTTGCGAGGATTTCCCCAGGTAGAAGCCTCGACTGTGAGATAGTCGCGGTTGGGCTTCACGTTAGCTATCTGTTCATCTCCAGCTGGCCCACTTGTTGCAGAATAGACATATAGTTCATCGAATGACACTGGCTTCATCGGGCTTAATGTCGGTGGATCCTGGATGTCCACGTCAAGCAAACTACGGTAGTGGCGTACTGTCGAGGGTCGAGGGGAGGAGGGAGAAGATGTGCTTGTATCGTCTTGGCTCAATGGGAAACTAATAGTTCGCTTAGAATCCCGCGATGCCTTTGGCGATGATCCGGCGAGAGGTGTGGTTGCCATGAACGCAAGATTTCTATCAAAATGCACGCTACGAGTGCGAGCCTTGACGTGTTGTACCAAGTCGAATGTCATGATCGAATTTCAGGGGTTGGAAGTGCTGATTCTCAACGAGGAATGCTGTCGGGACCAAAAAGGGAACTAAGAAGATAGACCCAAGAAATTGTAGATGATTCACAAACGAATGTCGTCGAGCTTATCGGAAATCGATGGGTTGCACGGGATGAAGGTCAAGATTCTGTCGAGCTCCCGGGCAATAAAACATCCTCGTGGTCAAGTTCGGAGGCTCCTTCCGTGGTCTCTACCTGTCGCTGGTGCCATGTGGTCTGACACGCGCATGGATAAAAAGAAAGAATCATCTTACCCATATTGAATTATCAAGAACGGTCGAGTTGAAAAGGCTCGTAGGAAAGTGCGTGTTTCTAAGTTGAAAGTTGATGGTTAGCTACGTCAGGGGAAAAGGCCAGCTAGTAGATAGCTACACGAGCTTGGTGGAGTTCTCTCGAGGGAGACAACGAGAAGGGCCAAACGACAGCTGACAATCTCCGGGAAACAGGCGCAAAGTGACGACGAGTGTACAGTCGAGGAGATATCGAGCCGATCCAGGGCGCTCCTTCTCGAAATCGTCGTCGGGCAGTAAGGAGTGCGACGAGGGCAGCTACTCACGGAAATGCCAGGAGACGCGTGTCAATGAGCGTCGCAACGAGTGAATACGAAGAATAGAAGGCGGCCTCGGGTTTATCAACACGGGACCTACTCTCACGCACGATAAAAGGCGATCGAGAGAAGAGTAGCAATGATGAGGCTAGAAACGGGGGGTAGGGGGGAAAAAAAGAGAGAAAGTAAAGTGAAGGAGGAGGATGGGAAATTTTGGAGGTGACAAGCGGACCAAACAAGGAGACGAAATTCTGATGTGCTGTGCTGTTCTCCCAGCAGAGCAGCCTTTGGGCAGACAGCCGTGCTGCAGCAAAAGGGGTTTAGACGAGCTAGTCCAAGTTGAGGCCTGTGTGGGTCTCCCAACTTACATGATCCAGGGGGCAGGCTCTGGAGATTTAGCGGACAGGGTCGCTGAGAGCCTGTTGTTGAACCTCAAAGGGTGCTGCCTCAGCGCTCATGATTGGTTCAAAAGGCACGGGTCCAATTAACGGCTCGGGACAGGGGTTGTTGAATGGCAAGATGGGAGATTGGGGAGGGAGAGCTCTAGCTTCACCTCAAGCAAATTACTGCATCTTGGCTATCGGCATATACGTACCTGTATCATGTCGTATGCGGCCATACCTGCAATTGACTCTCGATACAGCCTCTAGACTACCTAGTAGTTAAAGCCTCCATCTGATGCTTGACATCATTTGAATTACCAGTGAGGGCCTACAAATATCTGGATGTGGCCGGACCTCCTTACATCGGTCCATTCCCTAGGCAAGCTTGGAGCTCACCTGAGGTAGGTTGTTTCTAAAAGGGGAATGCTACTCTAAGTACCTGTTCCTAGTTCGCTTGTGCTTCAAGTATCGATAATCATTCTCATGCTGCCTTGGGTATTGATAGGGGTTATTCTCTCCTATTTGAAATAATTGTTCGATACCTTAGTTAAGAGTCGACTCTATCCCATGCGTTATTTGTCTTTGATCTATAGTATTTTTGTCTTTCGTTATCATTGGCTTCTTTCTAGCGGCATAGCTTAGAACAGTAACAATTGAACTTTATCAGAGACAGATTCCAAGACATACGAAGATCAACCGTTTCTGGAGAGGGCAGAGTATCTTCTCCCTTCTCTCTCATGGCCAGAATGCTAGCCTAATATTTAATCAGGATGGCCATGTTCTGAACTATTTATTTGCTCCTCGTCCTGCCCGTACTGTGATCATTTTAACATTGCCCACTCGCCATCAACTCCCGCGGCGCCCAACCGCTCCCACGTCTGTGTTCCTCGTTTATTGGTTTCTTTTCCTCGTCAAAACATCAAACATCCGGTCCATTCAAACTGTTCCCCCTGTGGGTCCGGGATCAATTACCCTCCAATGTGTTCTAGCTTCTCTTCGGTGACTATTGGGTGTGCTCCAGCAAGGCTACCTTTTTTGGTGTACTGAAGGTCATGACAATGAGTTCTACAGGACTGGCATGTGCAGATACGTTAGACCAATAGCCTTCTGCATGCTGATCTGCCAGTCCTATCATTGTAATACTGCATAGAGTTTGCAAGAGTTCACTGCACCTGGCCGTAGAACAATTATAATACCCAATGTAAGTACCTACCTAGGTATCTTGTGAAAATCATTAAGAATTCTACACGCTATCACCTCCATGCCTTTCTCCTGCATGTACGACACGAGCGTATGTACTCGTGCCGTTCAGGTTTTGCATAAAGGGATGTGAAAAGGAGGTACTTCGTACGGATATGCAACGTATAATTGCATTCCTAGCAAATGTCCCTGGTCCAAACGAGAAGTCATGTGAAGTACACAGTAGTGTCAACCTGTGAAACTATTCATGTTAGACAAATATTTCATACAATTATTCCAAAGCAGTACATAGAAGCTCTGGTAATATAGTTCAACATAATAATAGTGCATCGCTGCGTTTATGGTTTCCTATTTCTAATCCAACCGTTTCTAAATTCACATGATTGTATTCGTAACGTCACAGCGCTCAATTGAGGTAGTTCATATCTGCAGGATTGTAGCTATATCCGCTGTAGATAAAGGCAGAGTCCCTAAGGGCGTACGAATAGCATCTAGCTTAATGTGTTGTTGTGAGCCGATTAGTTTCCAAATGAGGCTGGCTAGGTAGGTATCTGATGAGGTGTTACCATTCACTGGCATGATGCTCTATGCATTGTGCACATGCTTATTGGAGTTATAGCTTAATATTTCTTCACTTCCAAAACTAAAAATATACCTCAAGTGACCACAAAGCAAAGATATTAAGTCATCTCATGTCACTTGTTTAGCAAAGGCTAAAAAGACACAAGGTATAACCATAGATTCATATACAGGTTCAGGTTTGCTTGTGATCGACATATCAGTGTAAGCATATCAGTGTAGGGTAGGGGAGCTGGCTTGAAGTTCAACTACACCGATGAAAGTTGGTAACATCCAATGTAAGGATTCGAGGATCTCACAAGTATGATAACACAGAACTGCAAAGGATAAGAAGAAAAAGACAAGACAAGCAAACTGTTACTTTTACGAGTAGAACATTGTATCTATACACCCCACACCGTCTTCTAAATGTCAAATAAGCACCAAAACCCTTCGATGCTTGTTTTAATTAAGCTACACGCCACATTTTCGCTTCTAGTAAAGGTATAGTACACTGCTGGGAAGAGCTGCCCAGATTTTAACGGCTCAGATTTATAGCATGATCAAATCATCTCAGTCATCTTAAGCGAGGCCAGCCTGCTGGCTCGCAAAGAATCGTTTCGACTCAGCACATCTCTCGCTCTTACACCCAGGGCATCGAAGACCCATCTGCTTCGAGCAAGCCTGACCTGCTGCCAGGTGCGCCTTGGCAATGTCGGCGAGAGCTTGGATAAAGACAGGACTTCCGTTGAGAGACTCAACCCGCTTGACAGTTTCGGGGTGACCACTGTCGCCGATGACTTCCTGATCCAACTCATATAAAGTTTCAATATGGTCGGACGTGAAAGCGACGGGGATGAGCACCAGATCCTTCTGACCCTTGGATATGTAGTGCTCTACACTGTCCGAGGTTTGAGGTCCCAACCAGGCCGACGGGCCGACCTGAGACTGCCAGCACAGTCGGTAAGGGTTTGAGAAACCGAGGCGCTGCATGACAGCGTAGACAGTGGCCGCAACTTCAGCAGGGTAAGGATCACCTTGACCGTGTTAGTATCTGTTAAGAACATACGTGACTGAGCAACAAACCTCGGTTAACGACAGACATGGGCAGACTATGCGCAGAGAAGAGCAGCACAACATCCTTTCTTCGCTCCTCAGGGTATTCCGCAAGCTTGGCCTCAATGTTTTGGGCAAAAGCCTCGACCAGCCCACTGTGGTTAGGCCAACGGTCGATAACACTCCAGGTAATGGTACCGTCGCCAGACTCCTTGTTGGTCTTGCCTTCAAGCCGGTGTCTCCACTTCCACAGCTCGTTCAAGCTACTACCTGTTGTTGAGCACGAGTACTGAGGATATTGTGTGAATGCGACAGCGCGACCACCTTTGCCATTTCCAAACCCGTCCTTCAACAGCTGCTCGTACATTTCCTCGGTTAATGGGTCCGCGTATCGAAAAGCGACGTAGGGCTTGTGAGGCGCAGTCTCGGGAGAGATCTTGTCCAGGATCTTACACATCTCGGCGTTTTGGTATTCAGACCACTTTCGAATTGGTGATCCTCCACCGATGGCAGAGTATTGTTTAATGATTTTGGGTGTTCGGCGCTTCGAGATCAATGGACCAAGATAGTTTTGTAGAGGGCCGAGAGGAATTAGATCGCCATCGGCCTGCGGTGGTTGTCAATATACATGATCCGGAGGTCTCGGTGTTTTGTTAATGACTTACAAAAAGGCGGCTCAAAAAGTCGCCAACCTCATCGGTAGTTGAAGGTCCTCCCATGTTGAGAAAGACCATAGCCGTAGGGCCCTTTGATCCAGTAGCATCTTGAGTGACAGGATGGACGGGAGTGGCCAGATATCGCTTCTGAGCAGCGATTTGGGGTAGCGCAAGTCGATGCGCACTGGCCTGTGAAATGCTCTTGCAGAGCTGGCCTCCAGATCTTCTTAGAGCCATTGTCGATGAACTGTCACTGATTTCAAGAGTCAAGGCGTGGGAGGGGCAAGAAAATCCAATTTATTGATCAATTGGAAGTGGTGCGAGGTTTGGAATCATAAAACAGCTGAGGGGTGTAAAGAAATCTTATGTTACGTACATGTAACTAGTGCCGACGGCGATGATGCACGCATCTCCATGGGCTCCGGGATCGCCTACAACGCATCATATCGGGATTTTGCCCAGGCTTGCCTGCTGAGAGTGACTTACCTGACCCGCGAAGTTTCCGGGTTGCAAGAGGTACCGCTGAACAAGCCATTGCCAACCAATCACGCAATTGGTAATCGCTCAGAACAGTGCACGTGAGCTCGCGACAGGCAGCGCGTTGGACCTTGTCATTAGCTCGCGTTTGCCTAAAGCTATGACCCGCTAGCATGAGATCTCTCATCAGCTCTTAAAGTTCAAGCTGACCCTGGGATGAGATTGATCGGTTTTTATTAAAAGCAACAGACATCGATCGCATCAATATGGCTGATAAACAGCCCTGGCGAAAAGAAGACGAAGATGAGGAGGAGCAAGAACTCGATGAGAACGTGAGTTGTTGATTCAACATTGGTACTCACCCCAACTCCATATTGATCCACCCATAGAACTATAAGGCACAGAAAGATGCCATCTTGCTTGCGATCGATGTCAGCAAATCGATGTTAGAGCCACCGCCGCCTTCGGACTCCAAAAAGGCGGATCGCGACAGCCCTGTCCAGGCGGCCTTAAAATGCGCCTATCATCTCATGCAGCAACGCATCATCTCTAATCCCAAGGATATGATGGGTATTCTTCTCTTTGGAACGAACAAGTCAAAATTCAAGGGCTCTGTAGATGATCGAAGTGGTCTAGGTTACCCGCATTGTTATCTATTCACTGATCTCGACGTGCCTGCGGCTGAAGATGTCCAGGCCCTCAAAACCCTCGTCGAAGATGGCGAGGATGAAGATGAGATACTGACACCTTCGGATGAGCCTGTCAGCATGTCGAATTTGCTATTCTGCGCGAACCAGATCTTCACAACAAAGGCTGCGAACTTTGGTAGTCGTCGTTTGTTTATAGTAACTGACAACGACAATCCCCACGGATCTGACAAACAGGCCAAGTCAGCTGCAGCAGTACGAGCCAAGGATCTCTATGATCTTGGGATCCTGATAGATCTATTCCCTATCACCCGTGGAGACGAGAAATTCGACCTCAACAAGTTTTATGATGTAAGAAACGTTCTGAAGATACCAGGGAACCAGCTAACACGCAAAGGATGTTATCTATCGTGACCCTATTGGAGAGGCCAACATGACAGAAGTCCTAACATCGAAATCTGGAGACGGATTGACATTACTCAATTCGCTTATCTCAAATGTCAATTCCAAACAAACTGTCAAGAGAGCCCTGTTCTCAAATTTGCCATTCGAGATTGCTCCTGGGCTATGCATCTCAGTGAAGGGGTACAACATTGTTCATCGCCAAACACCAGCACGCACTTGCTACATCTGGCTGGACGGTGAAAAGCCGCAGATTGCTGCAGGCGAAACCACGCGAATTGCGGAGGACAGCGCCAGGACCGTTGAAAAAGCAGAGATAAAGAAGGCGTACAAGTTTGGCGGCGAATACGTCTACTTCTCCCCAGACGAACAGAAGTCATTGAAAGATTTCGGATCACCCGTCATTCGTATCATCGGCTTCAAACCACGCAGTTTGCTCCCCGTATGGGCAAGCACTAAGAAGTCAACATTCATCTTCCCCAGTGAAGAAGATTATGTTGGTTCGACCAGAGTTTTTACAGCACTCTGGCGGAAACTTCTCAAGGATGACAAAATGGGTGTCGCATGGTGCATCACTCGTGCTAATGCGCAGCCAATGTTGGCTGCCATCATACCGTCTAGAGAGCGGTCTGATGATGGCTCGGGAACACCATATCTGCCTGCTGGACTTTGGATCTATCCCCTACCATTCCAGGATGACCTGCGAAATATAAACCCCCCAAGTGAAGTGCTGCGAAGTTCCGGAGAACTTACGACGCAGATGCGGACTATCATCCAGCAACTCCAGCTGCCAAAGGCCATGTACGATCCACTGAAATACCCCAATCCCGCGTTGCAGTGGCACTACAGAATCCTTCAGGCTCTTGCTTTGGAGGAAGAGGTACCCGAGAAGGCAGACGATGCAACGGAGCCAAAATACAAAGCGATCAGCAAACGAGCAGGCGGCTACTTGGAAGAATGGTCCGAGTCCCTAGAAGAAGAATCTGGTAAAGTCGCGAACAGGAAATCGACAAAGCGTGAAACGGACGATGAAGACATGGAAAGGCCGGCGAAGAAGTCTAGAGGTTCATCGGAGAAGGCAACTGGTTCTCCCTTCAGTATGGCTCAATTGAAGGCCGCAATCGAAGGCGGGACTATTCAAAAAATGACTGTCGCTCAGCTCAAAGATATACTAGCTACTAAGGGCATGAGTACTGCTGGACGAAAGGTAGAATTGATCGAGAGAATCGAGGAATGGATAGAGGAAAGCTCATGAAGCTGAGGTCGAAGGGCACAAAAGAGTGCGTTATCGGTGCTTTATATGAAGAATGGGCGTTTATGCTACCTTGTAGAGACAATGTTTATCAAGCTGCGAGCACTTGTTCATATTATACCAAAACACCCAGGAGAAGAACCCCGCTTATCTTATTGTGACTGTGATTACAATGCTTTTTTCTACATGGAAGCCTTTGAAGCCTTCGAAGCTTTCGCAATCACTTCCTTTTCAACACATTCACCAAAGCTTTTTTTACTGGGTAGCAACACCACAAGTTGAACATTCTAACGAACGAACCATAAAAACTGTCCGAGTTCATTTCTATTCACTTTGATCTGAGTATCTCTTTGAAATATTCCATTATGAAATATGGCGACTGCAGGCGGGAGGTTAGATTCATCCTCTATACTTACACCCCCTTCAGCACCCGTTAGTGGTGGCTCTCAGTGGCGAGGCGCTCAAGTCACGCCCACTAAAAGTCAACTAAACACTCCCCGGCCACTTACCTCATCTATCAAATCAGTAGCTCCACCATCACCCACCTGCGCGTTCGTGAGCCCGCAAACGCCAGGACAGCGTCGTCCGAGCATCCCATCGGCAACACTCGTTACCTCATCACCTCAGAAGGAGCCGGGCGCTGACGAGTACAACTCAAGGCTATTGCGCTTGGCGCGACGCCGGCCAACTTGCGAGCAACGAAGGAGCATGGCCGATTTCCTCGCAAGCCTTGGTCTTGGCGGCGCGCAGACGCCCGCCGCGTCAAGTAATTCGCAATGCGATTCGGTCGAGGAGCTCCAGCTCAAACTACGAAGCATTCTAGATGCCAAGGCGACACCGACACGGGCCGAACATGTGGCTTTGACAATCGAATTGAGAGCCACGGTACGATTCCAGCTGCCCGTGTCCGAATCGGAGAATGGAACACTGGAGAGCCTGAACAACATCGATCCGTCACTGGGAGGAACGCAATCTGTAGTAATGAATGGCAATCGGGACGAAGGGCAGCTATCGCGCGTGGTATTTGCTAACGACACGATCATGAATCAACTCCAAGACGATCCAACGATCCAACGGTCCGTCGCGAAACACATCATTTCAATAATCAGCTCAACGGATGGGAGTACTTGGACCGTCCGAGAGGTGTCGCGCGGTACACAGGGCTGGACTTTCACGTATTTGTGCAAAGACTCGTACCAGCAATGGACCCGACAGAATGCAAAGAACCAAACGAAAGCAATAGTAGGAGAGTTCAGTCAGAGAGAGCCTGACCCAGTTCTGCATGGTAGGTTCAGAGCGCCGTCCAAAATGCTTCACTGGCTGACAATGAGATAGCTCGGCCTGCTTTTGACTGTCGGGGATCTATCACGATTGCCTTTAACCGTGGCAGTCGCTCCATCACCGTAAAATACGACCATACTTCTTTGCACAAAACAGTTGCAGAGCTGGCTGCCTACTTCAAGCCTACGCCTCGTCAACTGGGACCAGGCGCCCAGAGACTTCTAGAACAGCAGCAGAAGGCAAAGGAGAGGACACTGAGGAAACCTAGGGGTGAGAAGAAACACAAAAAGGATCGAAAGAAGCGGGATTCTACTGTAAAGGCGCAAGACGAGAATGGCAATCCCCGGAAACGAAAGAAGAAAAACAACGGAGTATATCAACCAGCGGACTCAGTAGACGGACCGTTGATCCCTTCAGATTATTCTGGGGCAACAGCAATCGATGGGCAAAATCAAGGGGGTCCATTGTATATGAATGGCGGAGAAACGTCCGGAAATACTGGGCAGCAAGGATTCAACGATTATCCTCAACGGTTGATGGGGGACGCAACGACGAATGGATCTTCGTCTCAGCAGGCAAACGGCCAGATGGCTTCAGTTGCTTTCCCAGTTAATGTCTCAGCCGCTGAAGCAGCACGTCGAAAAGAGGCAGCCACGACAATGCTCAGCAATGCTGGTGTTGATCCCACCACGTTGTCTCCTGAGCAGTTTGGTATCTTCGCCAACCAAGCACCAGAGTTGCAACGCGAGTCACTGAGCATGCTTGTCAAATATGGTGCAGAACGCCTCCGCATTGTCCATCCTGGTAACAAGGAAGGCTCAACACAGGCAAGCTCCTCAACACAGAGCAGCCAGACAACGTCAACCGGACCTAGAACTACCAAAGAGCTAGTGCCACAGTCAAGTTCTCAGAGCAATGCGAACACAGATACTGAGACAGCACTAGCTCAGGCTGCTGATGACACTTCCACTCCTAAGTGTAAGAGGAAGAAGATGGTCAAGTCGAGAACAGCCTGTTTCCCATGTAAGGCACGGAAAACAAAGGTGAATACCCCTCGAACTAATCAAACGCTGCTGAACTAATCAAAGTAGTGCCCGAGGGAGAGACCAATCTGCACCGAATGTGCGGATCATGGGACTGCATGTGAATACGCGCCACAGAAACCAAGAAACAGGACAACAAAAGCCAAGAAGTCTGAGGCAATCGTTGTTGATGACGATGATGATGACGATGGCGATGGCGAAGAGGAGGATGAAGAGGCAGAGCAGCAGGAAGACGCTGAGGGAGAAGGTTCTGAACAGGAAGATGATGAACAACAAGACACTTCGCAGGACTACTCATACCCTCAGATGAACATTGGGAACATGGTGACCAACACTGATGCAACAACCCAAGATACCCAGTCCACACAGAGCAACTACTACCAGCCAGCTTCCGGGCAAGTTCCTCCTCAACCAGACCCTTACTCGGCCAGCTCTCAAGCAATGAGCACATCTGTACCGCAGAGAGGTAACTACTCTCATAACCTGTCAGAGGTGACACAACCCATTGGGGTCCACCCGGCCCCGCCTGTTCCAGCACCTGCTGGTACGATCGCTCCCTCTGAAACAAGGCGATGGACCGCCTTTGGCAGCGGTAGTGTTGGTGGAAGTAGCACTACCAGCAAGACACGAAGAAGTCTTCCGTCCGAGCCCAGCCAAGCGAATGCGCAAAACATGCCTGCAAACACACAGCCATCAGACTGGGCTCAAACTTCCAACACCACTATGCCTGCAACAACAATGGCATCCGTCTCTCCGCAGATGACATACGACACACGTTCAAGTGCGAGGACTCGGAAGAACCAGAGCTTAACGAATGATACTCCGCAACAAGCTGCAGCAGTGCCCAACACGGTCATGCAGCAGGCCCAGGCACGTCAATCGCCCGTCGCCGCGGCAGCCATGATGGCACAGACCCGCAAATCCCCTTACCAACAAGCTGCGGTTCCTCGCACGACTTCTAGAACAAGCCAGCGAAACCAGTCTCGCACACCTGTAACTGATCAGGCACGAGGCTACCAGCCTCCTTCCGACATGACTCAACAGCAGAGCTCGCAAGGCAGCACCCATTACGATACATCGCACATGTCCAGTGGTTCTGGCTATAATGACTATGGGCGTTACAGCAGTACTAGCACCAGCGGAAGCCATCAACCACCGAACAGCATGAGCACGTCGTACCAGAATACTCCTTCTACTGCAAACCAGTGGTCTAATTCTTCGAGCCGAAACGATCGCTCATATGGCACCAACCCATCATATCAAACGCTTAGTAACATTTACGCACAGACAACAGCGTCTAAGCCAACACGGGCATCCCGTCAGAACTTTAATATGCGTTCAAACACACAACAGCATACTCGTGCTAGCAGTGGTTCATACAACCAGCAGCAACCACAACAACAGCAGCAGCAGGGTTACGCATCATACTCTGGATCTGCACACCAAAGCCAACAGGCTCAGACATCAAACCAGCAACAGCCGCCTAGCTGGTACTTTCAAAACTCGCACAACCCTTCTGTTCATCCTGGGGGTCAGTCATCTGGTTATAACTATGAGCCATGGTCAGGCGTTTAGGAGCCAGGGTACTCAATTGTACATAACTAACTATTCATCTATGGCTTATGAGCGGAGGAGAAGTCGCTATGGATGGGTTTAGCAAATCGGTTTATTTAGCGCAATGATCAGGGCGTAAACAAAAATTAGGTTAGGGCCCTCATATCAGAAGATACCCAGCAATGTCAGACAATCGAGAATTGTAGGTTGTCACATTTTCCCCTCTTTCCACTTGATGGACGTGATAGTATCTTCAAAACATCACATAGCTTAAATCAATATTAGATGCTACTCAGCTGATCATCAACCTTGGCTCATGTATATTCCTCACAAGTCTCTCCAAGTTCCATGGTATTTCCATCACATTAATTTTCCATTCAGTCGTCCAGTCATACAAAGTATCCCACAAAGTTGTTCGGATAGGTTGTCGGGTTTTGGATGTATGTTGCTTATCTACTCAACATGGTCTGAAATAGCAAACTTGCTGAGGGATCGCAGCTTGCCACCGTAAAAGTATAGCAGCCAGATACCAATGATACCGATAACACTTAGACCGCCGAGAAGACTGGTACCCTTAGCAACACCGAGATTATCGAACAAGGGCTGAGCAAAGAGGACACTGCCACAAGCCAGAGCACTTCGGAAGAAGTCATTCGCTGCAAAGAGACTGGCAGCATACATTGGGTAGCTGAGAGGAATGTACACAAAGATACACTGCATGACAATGAAGACTGTAGCTCCGTAGATAGTGATACCGATAGTAGGCACAATCCAGTGAATAGAGGCTCGAGCTGTCCAGGCAAAGAGGAACAAGCCAATGGTAGGACCAAGGGCGGCTGGTAGAGCTGGAACAAGACGACTTTCTTGAATGGGCCAACCGCGCTTAGCGATACGAGGGTCCATGTAAAAGTAGAGGTAGGAGATGTAGAGGCCTACGCCAATCATGCAAGATACGAGAACGCAGAGGAAGACGAGACCGATCTGGCCAAGGTTCATGTTGTAGTAGACTGGGTAGACACGGGGGAAAACCTCGAAGACTAGGAAGAGTTAGTTATCAAGATGCCAATGATACGGTGGAGCGAACTTACACGAATAGTATATACCATATATAATGGCAGTGTAGACCTGCACGAACAGCACGGCAGGGTCCTTGATGGTGATCTCGATAGGCTTGATGAGTGCATCGACAGCAATGGCAGAGACCTTCATATGGCGCTGGTCAATCTCACTCTGTGACATGAAACGTTGGTTGCCAGTGAGCTTTCGAAGACGTTCTGCTCGGCGGAGGAGAATGTTGGCACCGCTGGTCTCGGGGAGTAGAAGGAACATGAGGATGAAGATAGGGGCCGAGGCCCAGATACTCTCATAAAGAGACCATCGCCAGTTCTTTGCAGGGACGGCGAAACCGCTGATCAGAGGACCAAGAGCAGCTGTATATGTTAGTTGAAAGCAAGAGACTGTGAGGATAGAGAAGACTTACGACCACAGTATGCAGCCGAGACCCAGGCCATCATGGCATAGGGAAGAGCCATGAGACTGTAAATATCTCCGAGTGAAGCGCCACCAGAAGCCAAACAAGGCGAGCCGAAGAAGCCCTGAAGGAATCGAAGGACCATGAGACCAGGATAGTTGTCCACTAGTGCTGTTGGGATAGAGATGATAACAAAGAGAAACATTGTGACAATGTAAACGGGGTTTCGTCCAATGCGAGGAATCTCACTCAGGGGTGAGAAGATCAGAGGACCAATACCGTAGCCCAAGACATATAGAGCAAGACCAAGCGTAGCTTTGAGCTGACTAACTCCAAAAGCGCGCATTACACCTTCAGTTGAGGATGTATAGATCGCAGAGGACGTATAGACGACGAAGGTGTATAGACAGATGATGAAGGAGACACCCAGACGGCGGTTGTTGGTCCAGTTATGGGGATTCTCGTTATCATCGCTGAAGTACCAATCGACGAGGATAGAACCATCCTTTGTTCGCTTGGGAACAACAGGGATAGACTTGACCTTTTCGACATCGTGCTCTTCATCGGCTTCGAGTCTGTCGACAGTGTAGGCTTGTGTTTCTTGAGGAGATCGCGAGCGATGCAGTCTCATGGGCTGAGGATCAGCTCGCTCGATATCGTCGTTCTCATTGTTCTTCTCGTTCTCACCCTTGAGCTTGGGGTCTTCCTCTGCTGCAACAGTGGATGAGGCTGAGGATGCGAGAGCTGTACCAGTGAGGACTGTGTTGCCATTGGGAGAGGACTCTTCGATGATAGCATCGGGGTTGTTAATCACTGCAATCCAAGACTCTGGGAGCTTAAAGTCGGGCTTTTCTTCTGGGTACTGGAGATATTTGTTGCGAGTGACGAAGCGGATGAGTTGCCCCAAGGGAGCATCTCTGATAAGGTCTGACATATTGATGTATATCTTCTTGTCGAGATAACTGTATCAGAGGGGGATAAGAGGAGGTTACTAGGTGGAAAGGGTTTCTCTTTAAGCTTATTATGCTAACTGAGATCTTGAGTTCAAATCTCATGAGGTATGTGCACTCGTCTTATACTCATATTCTCTCCCACTCGCCTGCTCTTCAGCAAGCTCTTGGACCACGGAGCTTAGCAATCCGGAGTTAGTCACCCATGATGCGGTGATGCAATATTATTAGCCCTTCCACATGTCTTTGAAATGGTCCATACGAGTAAGTATAAACTCTGTAAGCCACTTTCGGACTAACATGCCTGACGTTATTACCAATCCCTGCTCGGTGCTCGGCCTACTTTATTATCCTAGAGGTGATCAACAAGCTGCAGGTTTTGGAATAATCTGGACCTAAGCGGAGTTTAGGGCTGACATTTATGTAGGATTGGAGGGCGATTAGTGTTTATCACCGGGGTGAGGTTTTGCTTATCTGTGTGAGCACTTAGACTGTAATACTTACTGGATTCATATGTCGTCATTGAGACCCGGATGCTCGGCTACCTTTTTTCTTTGGACTGTTGTTGATCTGTGAGCACTAACACAACGATGTATGCATCTTGGCTGCTTACTTTGTCTTTCATCTCTGGATCTCTGCCTATATCTCTTTGGCTCTCTCACCTCAGCGGCAAGCTCCAAGAGCCCGCCAGCTCATAACATGCTCAGCAAATAAAAAATCCAAGAACATATCTTGATCCCCAAAGATCAGCACTAATGACCCAAATAGGTGAGACCCTCCGCCATCTGCCGTCAAAAGCTTAGCAATCGTCCCGGGGACGTGGTGCTAAGATGACCCAATCATAAGCTTCAAGGCCCCTGGATTAATCACCCTCGGTGTGACGTCTCCCCGGTCGAGGAGCCTCAATTGCCCTGCGGAATATTAATCACGACGGACCAACTCTGGATTACCTAAATATCCTTGCTTTCAAAAAATATGCGTACACCATTTCATGTGACTCATTGCACTCGTGCTTTTTTCGGCCGAACCGTGAAATCTCTTCTTATATACCCCAACAATATCTGTGCCCTCCACAGCTGTCCTGGGGCTGGTAGGACCTTATATCTCACTCACTGAGACCGACCCAAACGGCCCAACTACTTAACGATCAGCGCCCGCTCCCTAGCCTGATAAGAATCATGCTCAAGCCAAAATACAAATACATCGGATAGCTCGGGACCCTGCTTACTGTAATGACACTTCAAGGCCAGATGTGAAAGCTCAGAGGGCGCATTGTTATGTTCGTCACGTCAGTGACGCTCACGCACAACAGCTGGCCTGCTTGACCATAAGCTCAAATACACACAGTAGCTAGTTGATAGGCTTAACGTCGCCCAATGCGACCCTGAAGTGCAGCCAGAGACTGGATACGATAATGTAACGTAATAGTCTCTTTCCGGTGCATTCTTGGCCCTAGTAGAGTCTCATTCTTGAGCTGATTTCTATTGACTTATGCACCATAGCATCTTATCAACTGCTTGCTCTCTTCTGGATGCGCCGTCGCTGAAGCTCCTTTCGTATCATCATAGCTGGCGTGTCGTGGCCTTGGTCTAATAGGTCGACAATCTTCCACACTCCAGGGTGCTCTGCGTCAAGCGCCAGCTTGATGAATGGCTCAACCCAACTTGCAGACCTCCAGGCAGGATAATCAGGCGTTGCATTCTTGGCGTACTCAATGAACTTGAATGCCAGGTCAAAATCGCCCTTCTGTGCGCAGGCTGGAATTATCACGTCAAAGGCAGGGACCGCTTCGACTTGATCCATCCACGTCTCGGGGACCGTGGCATCGTCATTGCCTTGATCGTTTTTAGACTTTTCATTCCCTATTGACACCGAGGTGGTGTCAATCTTGGCAAGTTCGGAATTGTAAGCCACTGCAAGGTCATACTGCGTCTTTGTTTGGCTAGCATGACGAAGAAGAAGTCCAATGTCTGACAACCGGGGACTTTTCCCGGTGAGGACGTGCATGTCATTGAACAGGTGCATAGCAGCTTCTGAAGTTCTGGTTCGGGCCAGAGCCTCGATTGTAACCATAAGGACTTCCTGAGAAACAGGCCCCTCTTTGCGCATGCTTTGAATAGCAACCTCAGCTTTGCTAATAAGATTGCGGTTCTTGAGCAAAGCCCGTAGAACGGGCATTGTGGTTTCTCGAAGCAGGAGGCGCCCTTTGTTCTGTTGTAGATTCAACAGTGTAAGCGCACCCGTCACATCCCCCGAATTAGCGAACGCTTCCACGATAGCATCATTATGCTGCAGGCGAGGCTTGCCATGAGTCGCCAGCTTCTTAAGAGCTTGACTGGCGAGTTGAGTGTCACCGTGCCTGGCCCCAGTGGTCAAAACGTTCTCAATAATACCATAGGAAGGGCTGTGAATTGGCATATTGACAACATCTCGCCATACGAAAGTTGTTCCTTCATGGTGGAAGCCCTGGCTGAACATGTCCAAGGCCATCAGCTGGATACTTCTGAAAGCATTGTCGGAACCACGAGCCGACTTTCGCTTCTTGAGGATATGAAGCATTTCATCAAAGAAACCTTCTCTACCAAACTCCAGAATAAAGATATCATAGACCCAAAGATCAACATGCCCTGGCTCTTTCAAAAGCTGCTCAAATTTACTCAAGGCCAATTCAAACTGGCCTTCTCGTAACATCGCCACGGCAATACTTTGCTTGGCAGGCATCGTGAATTCAAACCAGTGCTGCTCCATCCTCTGCACAACTTCTTGCCGCAGGATATAGTCTGGGTGTACACTAAGAGCTTCGAGAGCAAGGTAGCAAATATCCGCAGTAAGCGGGACGTTTTGAAAAGTCATATCGTCCAATAATTTGCGAACTCCATTGCTAGACCCCCGTGGGTCAGCCATTGCAGTCATCAGGCTCTCATAGATCAAAGCATCGGGGGGATAGTTGCGGTGTCGGAGAAGAAATCTAACGATATTCAGGATTCTCTGATATCTGTCGTTAGGGAGACTAGAATTGCCTTCTTGTCGTGGCATCCGTAACCTCCTCAGGGCGTCAACCATCACTGGAATTGATACGGTGTTCAAGTCTGGCAACACTTTAGCCAGGGCTTGATTTCGGCCTTCTGGCTTGGCTTGTTCATTTTGGCCAACATGTTGCTCCGTCTCTATACTCCTTTCCTGAGCTTGTCCGTGCTCACATTCGCGGAAAAATGCACTCAATGATCCCTTCTTCTCTCCAGAGTCCAAAGACATGGCCTCATCAAGTTCCCCATCATGAAATGAACTCGATAAGTTATCATTGTCGAGAAAATCTGTGCTTTTTTGGTCCTTGGCTATGTCGGTCCCATATTGGCGATTTTGAACTGTGTTTAGATATATAGGCCATCGTCCTGGCCCTGCTGAGCTCAGGACTCTTAGTGAATGAGGCCTATAAGTTGCTTGGCAAAGACAACGTCGTAGACCATTATACACCAATTGTGGACAAGGCATCCTCGCCGTATGATTATGTCGATGCTGAGAAATGGATTCTGCCGATAATCGAATGAATTCTGTACCTTGCATGCAACTAAGGCGACCGTGGGCCCTTCACCAAGGTATTTGTGCAACGGCCACTATCGCTAACGGGGCTATGCATTCTACGAGGCGTTAGCCGCTCACAGGCGCTCTCACCTTGGGTCTCACCGAACAGCCGCGCTCCATTGAGCTTGTTCCATTCTTAAGGTTCCGTTTCTAGCACGCGCATCATAGACCACATAGTTACGACGCAACGAATTAGACCATGGTATGTTAGAACTACCCTTAAACCCCGATAGTCACCATTTAGTGCAACGATCACCTCAGCGCACAATGCTAGCATAGCAACAACTGACAGCGAATAGCTACCTCTCGGACTACTCAATGCGGCCCAGGGCCACCCCATGCTCGTCGAGCTGAAGAACGGCGAGACACTCAACGGACATCTGGTTTCGTGCGATACATGGATGAACCTCACACTCAAGGAGGTGGTGCAGACAAGTCCGGTATGTGCCTGCAGCCACGAACGCGATACCTTCAGACAGGATATACTGACGGGCTGAGTACAGGAGGGCGATCGATTTGTCAGGTTACCAGAGGTCTATGTCAAGGGAAACAATGTACGTTTCAACTGCACCATGGAATGTTTACCAGAAAAGGAGACTGATGCGCAGCAGATCAAATACCTGAGAGTACCCGACGAGATCATCGACCAGGTCAGCGAATCACAGAAGGGCCAACAAGGCGGTTTCCGAGGCGGAAGAGGAGGACAGTCAAGGGGCGATCACAGCGGTCGTGGCGATCGCGGACGTGGTCGTGGTGGAAGAGGCCGAGGCCGGGGTCGGGGTCAATGAGATAATTACATGGTTACCGATGATATCTACACATTGAACCAAAGGTCCTAGATTTCACAATACCTCACGACAAGGCACAGTGGAGTCTACGATACCAAAGAGAAGAGGAGGACTACCAAGATCCTCTGGTATCACTGCATGGACATCTCAACTATCAGCTTGGTCGCGGCCGTGTTGATGGGCTGTAGAAGCTCTGGATGAGCTCTAAACACACTGGGAAGAAGAGCCCAGTCCGTGTGCCAACAATTAATGACATATGTCTTCGAGTTAGCACGAGACAAGTTCCTATTTTGAGTGTTGTGTGCGCGCGCGCGCGTTTACGTGTAGTACGTTCGCTCAGCAGGTACTCTTGCATATGATCCATCACAAATTCCATGCCATTAAAGAAGTCGATTCCACTCCCATATTCGCTGACCACAACTCAAATCCCTAAACCTAGGTCGTGGCTACAAAAACTAGTTACATCGTCCATGGTTATCACAACAAGGGACCGTGGGGAGCTGTAAAAATATCTATTTCATGCGTAAAATTGTTTTGCCCAGCGCAGTCTACGCCAAGTTCTATCAGCACCAGAGGCCCAGTATGAACTGTAGCCGGCAACATATATCATCAAAGAGTCAGGCATCATATCGAAACATCGTTCATCAAACGCCCATTACAAAGTCCAAAGTAAACCCGTACAAACCGTCCTCCTTATTGTATTCATCTAAAAGTTGGCAACAGCCACAGCGATAGCCTGGCTATCAGAGTGTGAGATGGACAGTGTGATATCCTTCACACCGGCCTTCTTGGCGGCGGTAGCAGCCTCACCATGAAGCTACAAATGTTAGCATCTTACGTGTTTGATTTGAATAAAAGGTGACTTACAGAAACAGTAGGGGCACCGTTCTCTCCCTTGACAATCTCAATATCCTTCATAGCGGCACCAGCGCCTTGACTGGCGACGCCGAGAGACTTAAATACAGCCTCCTTGGCACTCCAGCGGCCGGCGAAAGAGCTCTGGGGGCTGGGAGCTTGGCGGCAGTAGGAGATCTCGTTAGCGGTAAAGTTACGCTCGACGAAAGTGTCGTTGTCGATGTTGACAGCGGCAATGTCTTCAACATCAACGCCAACCTGGCTGTTCTTGTTTGTGACCTTGAGGGCCAGAGCTTCCATGACTTGCTCGGTCTCCTTGGCCTTGGCTGATGAAATAACCTTCTCTGATTTCTTCATGAAGTCAGGGGCATACTTAAGCTCAGACGACTTCTTGTCCTCAGAGACACGAGCATCAGGGTTAAGCAGAACCTTGCTGAGCTGGTCATCAGAGTAAGGAGAGTTGTTCTTGGCGACGAACAGCTTGTTGTTGATGAAGCCATCGTGGAAGTATCGGTAGGCCTTCTTCTGGCGAGCATCGACCTTGGCGCAGTATTCGGTATAGGTCTTCTCATCAAGAGTAGCAAACAGGTACTTGGGGTGGACACCAATTGCCTGAGCACCCTTCTGTCCGAAACCGAAAGAGGTAACGGAGAAGGCCTTGACACCGTCGGTCTGGATGCTGCGGCTGGGATAGACGATGAGGTCGTACTGCTCCATAACCGGGTCAACGTTATCCGCGTTGCGGTTTCCAGGAACAAGACCGGTATCGAGGACCTGGAGACAACCGTTCATCATCCAAGCACCAGCAGCACCCTTGGGGTGACCAGTGAGGTACTTCTGGAAGATACCCAGGACAGCGTTGCCCTTCTTGCGGCCAAGATGGCGAAGCTGCTGGCAGATGACATTGGACTCGTTCTTGTCATTGGCCTTGGTAGAGGTTCCGTGGAACGAGGCAACACCGATGTCGTCGACAGTGAGACCCCATGTGGCGAGGGCACCGCGCAGAGGGGCGATGCTAGGATCACTCTTCCAGAAGTTGTTACCCATGCTGCGGAGAAGCTCCTTCTCCTGTCGGGCAGCTTCCTTCTCAATGTGAGCGAAGCGGTCCGCGGCATACTCCTTCTCGTCAAAGACAGCACCCTGAGCTTTCATGGCATCAATCTCGTCATGAACATACTCAAGCTCAGACTCTTGCCATTGCTTGATAGTTTTCTTGCGACGCTCGATCTGGCGGCGTCGGTAGTTAATGTCGAGAAGAGGCGAAGGGAACTTGCCAGGGTTCTCGCGAGCTGTGGTGAGAACACCCTGGCCTGGAGCGGGAACGGAACGGCCGATCTTGTCAGAAGCAGTGGTGGTCAGGGCAACGATACCGTGGATGGGGACACCCATGTCAAGGGCAAGCTTGGCAGTCATGATGACCTGGATACCGCAACCCTGAGACTCCATGAATCCGTTTCGGGTAGTGGTGGTAGGACGAGACATCTCCTTAGGAGTACGTCCATGGGCAAACTCGTCAACAGTGTTGCTGGTGGCCTTCATGTTGGCGAACTCATAAGAGCCTTCCTCACCAAGATCATCGAAGCCGCCAACAAAGCAGACGCGAGCCTTGCCCTCCATGATGGTTTCATAACCTGTGTCAATGGACTCAACAGCAGTAGCACAAGCACCAACAGGGGTCTTGATAGGTCCAGAAGAGGACATCAACAACATGTTAACCCAGGCAGCCATGGTGTTGATGAAAGACTCTTGGAGAATGTCGTTCTGCACCGGCTGGTCGAGGAAGCGAGTGCGGTGCATGTCGCGGAGAGCGGCGGCACCACCCATACCGGAACCAACACAGTTACCAACTTCGGAGACGTGGACGTACTTGTAAAACTCATAGGGGTCGGTAATACCACAAGAAAGAAGAGCCTCGGCAGTAGACACAAGAAGGAACAGTGTGACAGGGTCAACCTGGGAGACAATATCCTCAGGAACACCATAGCGCTTGGGGTCCCAGCCAGTGGGGATCTGACCAGCGACCAGACGATCGAAGCGAAGAGCCTTGGGAATCCAGAGGGAGGCACCCTTCCTGAGGCGAATGATGTACTCGCCGCTGTCAGGGATCTCGAAGACCTCAACCTTGTCACCATGCTCGCGCTTGAACTCCTCAGCAGTCTCCTTGGAGGCCTCGAAGGGCTCAAGATCCTCCTCAATGACGACCTCGTGAAGCAGCTGCTTCTTGTTGGGGTCGTAGCCCTCGAACAACTCAGGTTCGATCAGACGAATACCAGAGTGCTCAAGGACATACTTCTCATATTTGGGCTTGACGTCCTTGTCGTCGACGGGCTCGCCAGTCTTGGCATCGACCCAGCCGGAGTAAGGCTTACCCTTGATAAGACCATTGTGGTTCTTGATGAGACCCATGATCCAAGCCATCTCAACGCAACCCTCCAAGGAGAATTCGCCATAGGCCTCCATCTCCCATCGAGTTCGAGAGTTACCCCAAGGACCAACTTCAGCGAAACCAGTGACCACAACGACCTTCTCTAGGTCAACCATGCCCTTAAGGTTCTCGTTGAGTGGCTCAATCTCGGTCTTCCAGTCAGGTCGGTTGGGGAAGTCAAGCTTGATGTTGGCACGAGGATCAATTGTCTTCTTCTTGTACAGAACCTCAGAGGCGGCACCATTGACAATGGTGTTCTCAATGGCGCTCTCTTTGGCAACAGCGCGGCGAACCTCGCTAGTCTCCATGATATCCTTGCGGAGCTTGGTCATGGTCTCGTTCAGGTTAGGAATGAACTGCAGACCTCCGTTGAGGTCAGCAAAGACAGGCTCATTCTGGCACAGATCAACCAGAGTGGGAGACATGAGACCAAGAAGGTTGAAGGCCATCTCCTGCTGAGAGAAAGTGCGGACGCCGAAAGCCTCAACGCCCTCGGCAACGATGTTGTTACCAGACATGAGACCAGTTCCTCGGGTCCAGCCAATGACCGCACCGCAAATGGTGAGGTAGTTGGCCCAGCTCTCAGAGTGCCACCTGTTGAAGAGAGTCTCGAGGCCAAGCTTTGACTCGGAGTAAAGACCGTCATTACCGAAGGTGCCGTGGTTGGGAGAAAGGGGCAGAACAACCTGAGCAGGTCGTGTCTCGAAGCCACGCTCAGTCTTTTGGGCCTTGACGCATCCGAGGAGACGAACAAGGTTGGTAAGCATGATACGATGGGCAAGCTCAGACTTGGAATCAATGCTGTCAATCTCGCGACCATTCTCGGGGATAGCAGCGAAAGGAACGATGAAGTCAAGATCCCAACCAAGACCCTCCTTGGTATCGTAGATGTACTCGACCAGGGCCTCAACATCTTGCTTGCTACCCTGGTTGAAGGGAACAACGACAATCTGGGAGCCGCGAGAGCCATAGCGGGTGTACATGGCCTGGTAGTATTCGGTGACCTCGCGGGAGAAGCGGCTGGTGGTGACAATGACCTTAGCACCACCGCTAATGAGACCCTGAAGGACCTCGGCACCGATGGAACCGGCACCAGCGCCAGTCATGAGAACGTGCTTGTCCTGGAAGGTGACACCAGACTTGGCAGCATCCTCAAGGCAGTTGAGGTACACGCCGGTAAGCTTCTTGCTGTAGTCCCAGCCATGGAGGCCCTTCTTTTTGAGGTGAAGGAAGGGAATGGTCTCGACCTTGCCCTTGCTCTGGCTGTTCTTTAGAACCTTTCGACCCTTGTTGTCCTTAGGAAGGATCTGGCTCTCGTTCATGGCAAGCGAGCGAAGGACCTCGCCATAAAGGCTCTTGATCTCAAGCTGAGAAGTCTTGGACAGCTTGTGCTGCTGCTTGATGAGTCTGTAGATGCGAGAAAGATCGCTCTGGACCTTGGTACGGTTGCCGTACTCAGAGATCTTGCCGCCCTCAGCCATTTGCTGGACATAATGCTCGAGCTTGCGACAGCTGGCACGCGGGACTTCCTCGTAGTTGAGGTTGCCCCGGGCGTCAACTGTTGTCCTGGGTCCGGTAGGGAGGGAAACATCCTTGTACACAGGAGCGACATCAAGAACATCCTTGCAGTTCTCGAGAAGTTGCTGTCCGAGCTCCTGAGCAAGCTTGTAGGTCTCACCTCGCTCAGTGGGGCAGTTGTCGATGTGGTACTGCATGAAGTCGAGGAGCTTGGGATTGGATCGGTTCATGAGACGAATGCACTGGCTAACAATCTCACGATCAACAGCCTGGAGGCGACCGAAGATGATATCGAAGTACATGCTGAGAGCATCCTGGCGAGCCCAGTTCCACGATGAATCGTAGGTTCGGGCCTTGAGGGGGGTGAAGACAGGCTCGATACCAGAGGCATAGAAATCACCATGCTCGGCAGTCCAGAGATCAAGTTGGGCTTGCAAAACCTTCTCGGATTTCTGGGAGTTGAGGTGGGCCTTCTCGCCCTCACGGAGGTCAATCTTAAGGTATCGAGCGAGAAGCTCTAATTGCTGCTTGAAGAGGGCACGCTGGTCCTTGGTGAGGGCATCAATAGCAGCAGGGTCCATCATCATGCCGCCGCTAGAGCCGCCAGCGGGGCCAGCCGCAGTAGCTGTAGACAGACTGATGCCGGCATTGGTGGCATACTTGTTGGCGACGCTGTCAAAGAAGGCTTTGGCATCGCCCTCAGAGCCTAGTCGCGCAGGAGGCTCCATTGTGAGGGCGAGAAGCAGAGCACCATCCTGTCGGCCAGGTCCAAGACCCCATCGACTCTCGAGATATTTTCGGGCAGCTGTGATATTGAAGCCACCAGGCATCTTGGAGGAGATAAGTCGAGCAATCAAGGACAGCGATTGCTTGCCGAGGTTGCCATCGAAAGTGGCTTGCATGGATGCACCAAGCTCATCGAGAGGTGTGTCTTCGGGCTTCTCAGGGGTGGAACCGAATTCCTTTCCGAGATCACCAAGAATCTCGTTCTGAAGAGTGGATTTGCCTGTGCAGGAAAGATTGTTAATAATATACCAATTGGTCCGGACTCAGTCTGACTTACCACCGACAAGGTCCTTGATGGCCTTGCTGAGAGGAACTTCGAGGAGAGGCTTCTTGAGCTTTTGCGCAATGAGGGCACGAACAATGTCGACAGCCTGTACAGGCTCATCGGCAACCTGGGCGACAGGACCTGAACTGGGAGCAGGAGCAGCAGGAGCAGCGGCAGCGGCAGCGGCCGCAGGAGCTGCAGGGGCTTCACTGGAGGAAGCAGCCGCAGGCTCAGGTTCCTCTTCCACGGGATCAACATCATAGTAGATCTCCTTAGCATCCTTGTTATAACAGAGGATATTTCGCTGGACGGACTTGGCGGCATCGTAGGCTTCGTACTTGGATTTCAAGGTTCGCTTAGCCATGACACCAAGAGTATCGGCAGGACCAATTTCCACGACTCGCTCCGCGGTCCTCTCACCGAGAAACACATCTTGAGTCTCAATCCATCTAACAGGAGAAGCAAACTGGTATGCAAGCAATTCAACGAGCAGCGTGTGAGCAAGCTCTTGCTCAACTTCGGGACGCATTTTTGGCGGTATTAGGTCGTGAGAGGATTTGAAAGAAGGGGTATCTCGAAAAGCGCGAACTGGCTATGGCAACCTAGAATTGGTGCAAGACGATGGTCGAATTGACGGTGAATATACTAGGGGCCCGCTTAACCCCAACGTAAAGAGAAGATGGAACCGTCGTAATGAACTCCCAAGCTGAAGGCAGCTGACGGGGAGATGGAAAGAAGGGGAGGGGGGGGGGAGGAGAATGAGAAGGATGATGGAGGCAGAAGAAAGTGGCCGGAAAGTCTATGAATATGAAGGCCAAAGGTGAGAATCCGTTCTGCCTACCAGCGAGAAGCAATGGGAGGAATTAGAGAAGAGACAGAGCTGAAGGATCAAGCCAAAAACATTCAATGGGATGCGGATGGCCCGTACGAATAGGTAATCACGACTGTAACCGACTTGCGAGGGAGCAGCCGATTGTTGAACGACTGGCCCACCAAAAAGTCGTCGGGTGAAAAAAAAATTGGGGGAAGCTCTAGGCCACACCCCGGCCTGTTCTCTCCTTGCCCCCCCTCCACCGGGCAATTGGCGTCGTGTACAGTACCTGTTGGAAGAGCAGATGAGGGTACATCGAGACCCTTACAGAGTGCCCTGTACGCTCGCTCCCGCTATAGCACGGTTGAGTATCCGGTACTTTCTCTTGAATGGAACATTGGAACATCCCCGAGCCACACATGGCGGCGGGTCCTTGGCGTGCAGCCCGCTCCTCAACCATATTCCAGCGCTATGCCTATCCGAGTATGGTTGAACACCGTAGGCGTGCACCAGCCAGGGGCGTCCAGGGGAGCATCTTCCCCAGAAACCGACCTTTTGGGGCACCATCAACATCGATGAACTGAGATGGAGATAACTGGTTTTGCTGGCTAGGTATCTTCTTTGCGGCTTTGCCTTCATGAGCCACTGATAAATCGGCCGAGCGGCTTGTTTATGTTGCATTTTCGATTCTGTTATCTACTGGTTGACAATTGAGTTCTCGGCCCAGCAACGATAAGAATAGGCTCCATCTCGGGATATCAAAGGCAAGGTGACGACAGACATCCCCCGGGCTATCAATGTTAACCCCAGGGGTCTAAGGCTATCGAAGATGGTCCCTGCTACCAGTCAGAGCTCGTGCGAATAAGCGAGGATAGTGAGGTTGAGTGGTCCAGGTAAGATATATTTCAATGAAGTTGGATGGTACTGGGTCGGGTTTTGCCCTATGAATCTTAGGGAGGCTTTTACTAGAATTATGGAAGGCCATATAATTCAAAGTTTTGAAGATGTAATATTGATTCCAATGGTGGTGATGGACTCCTCAAAATTTCGAAGATGCCAGGCAACAACTCCCAGTGGTTCCATTTGTCAGTGTATGTAATTTCGCGTCTTTCTCAACTGCCATCCTAGGTATCCGGCTCAATGTACTCGGTTAGGTACCGATACATTTTGACGTCGAGTCTGCTCGTTTGTCCGTCGGTTTCCGCAAATCCGAACTCCTCTCGTATGCAACGATTTGTCGAGACGTTGAGCTGCTATTCCATGCTTACTGTCTGTCTCTAATAAGCCACCATTGGATAATAGAGTTAGGTTGACTTGCTGAAACGCTCGTTGTCTAAGTCACTGTGATGCTTGCGGCTCTTATCTGCACCTCTCAGAAACCGCTGCGGATAGCCACAACCGTTGGTGCATGGAAACCGAAACGAGATCTACAGACGCCATGCCGCCCAGGGATAAGGGTCAGGCAGTCAAGGAAGTTCACATACATAACAATTCGGTGTTCAATGGCATACGTCCCATGTCCATAAATTACAGGCCATCAGTAACTCATCGAAACGAGCCGACTCGAGGTCACATATCGCAAAAGGTACACAAGTACTGTGCTCCTCGTGGAGCAAGAAACATCAGACCTTGAAATAGGATGTCAAAATAAAACTCAGTAAAAGGTATTCTAAACTTATGCTAAGCTAGGTAACTAAGTCTTTTTGTCATTTATAGGATCAAGGTCTTGAGTATTCTTTCCTCCCTTGGTGCTTTTACACGTAAGAGACTTGGATAGTGATCAATAGCCTGACCCCACCATGAGCCGGAAGTCGATGCTTGACGGAGAATGTGGGGGGCCGAATCATTGTTGGTAGGGGGAAGTTGGGGATGTGAGTGAGGCGTTGACCAGGCGGTGGAGGGAGGCACAAATTTCTCTCATGAGTCGGCAAACATAGGATGGAGTCATGAGTTCTCATGATGGTGTGTACTGCTAGGTTTGGGATCAGTTCAGGATCAAGGATCAGGAATTGATATCCATGGCACTCAAATTATGCCTGTTCAGAGTCGCTGGAGGCCCATAGCAGCTCATGTTGAATCACTCCCCATCTGAAAGCTGTTTGCTGAGATTGGAAGTGGACGTTGATGCTTTCAAAGTGGAGTGGAGCCACACGGGAGGCCCACGAAACTCCCGAGCTGAGTAGATGTACAGTACTTTTAAACCAGTGCTCATTGATACTGTCGTGCAACACTTGACCCGGGCTAGAAAAGGCTGGGCGATGGACAGACGTGAAAAATACCTGAGGTAGCCACTGGCTCATAATGGTTCTCCAAGCCTGAACGGCCGGATGATTATTTGCAGATTTAGTTCGTAGTGTGAGATCAGCCCTTGGCCACTATTTACGATTCGGTACTGACATAGAAAGAGATCTATCAATTGTAAATGGCCACCCTGAAGAGGATTTTTCTGTTCGATCCTGCATTGAGAGACAGTGAAGTTCACGATAGTCCCGGGTAGGCGGTGACTGTGTGAATGTCCTTAGCATACCCGAAATGCCGAAATCATTGGCAGCAAAAATAGTTGAGGAGAATTAATTGAGGTATGACGAAATATCTTGCAGAAAACCCGACTTTCAATTTGCTGAGGGATAATGATGACAACTCAATCATGCGATGGCTTGGTAGAGTTGCATATAGCTGTCCGAGGTAGATAGGAAGGAACTCACTCGCATAAGGAAATTGAGTTAAGTTGAGTGCAACCCGTCCAACAAGCTTGGCCACAGCGTGGCAATGATAGTGCGATCAAAAAGTTAAGGATCAGATCCAGATCAATAGGATCAGACTACTGGCTTGCAGGGAGGATCCTGTTGTTCCGAAGCGGACGAATTGACTTCCCATCAAAATTCAGCATCAGCCTTCCGCCCACCCGTTTGCTGCAACCATAACTCAACAGCAGCCTCACAGGCGCACCAAGAACAAACAGATGCTCCGGTATGGCTCCAGAATGCTGTTCCAGCCCTCCAGGTCGAATCCTTGGAGAACAGTGGCTGGGAGTAATTTTGCCCGAAGTCACCCGGCCCTCTCTGGAGGCAGAAGCAATGGGTTGTCGCCAGTAGAAATGCGGTATACAAGTACCGGTACCTTGGCCAGGACCCTTCACCTTCGTTGACCTTCTTCCCAACCCAATCCCTGCAAATGATGGTCCCCTTGTCCCTCTTTGGCAAGGAGCGTCATGTAGCAAGGGGCGTGTCTGCTTCCGTGGTGTCCCAGCGGATCAAGCGAACCGCCAATGCGGTGCATGCCAATGGCTCTCGCAGTCTCACAACGGCGGGAGGTGGATGCGCTTCTTCACTAAGATAGCCCGGATTGTGGAGGGGGAGCAAAAAAGTTGCCCTCCTACAGTGCACCTCGTAGAAAAAACAATGCCAGGATACGTACCCCTCCATATCCCCAACAGAACTGAAATTTTGGCCTGTTACTCCAGTCCATTGAGGCGGCCCCTCCAAGACTCCAGGTGCTTCAACCACACCCTCGACAAACCAAACCAAACCAATCCATAGGTAGTCGGCTACTGGTACAAGCTCGATTTTTCTTGTCTTGACTTATACCGTGGCCGGGACCATTTCTGAATCCCTCTTAGACCTCTTCTTCCGACTCTTCCTTCTTGAGATTGCCCATCTTCATCTTCCTCTTCCATCATCATCCCCATTTCCTTCTTCCTCCCTCTCTACATCCCCTTTGCACCTGGCTGGTGTTGTCTTGTCTTGTGCCGCGCTGCGCTCCACCGACTCTAAAGCTATTCTCTACTAATTTCTAACCCCTCCCACCTTTCAGGGGACCAGCCAGCCTTCACGCAAATCAGGACCGCCGGTTTCTTCTCACCAGCGTCCTTGGGGAAAGCATCGGATCTTATTTCTGGTGTGTTACGACTTGAATTGATAGGTTTGTGACCATTGAACCCCCCGAGAAGGGTTTCAACCGCCAATTGCAAGCTAACCATTCACTTTTGCTCGCCACTGCAGATTTCTTCGATACCCTTCACTCATCATGTACGGCGCCGGTCAAGGCCCTCAAACGGGCATTTCCACCCCCAGATCTAGCGCTTCTCTTCGGCCGTTGACTCTCTCCCACGGCTCTCTCGAGACCTCTTTTCTCATTCCTACCAACCTCCATTTCCACGCCTCTCAGTTGAAAGACAAGTTTGTCGCTACTCTTCCCGAAGCCACCGACGAGCTTGCCCAGGATGACGAGCCATCATCCGTTCCCGACCTAGTCGCCAGATACCTTGGCCTCATTGCCCACGAGGTTGATGAGGGTGAAGATGATGAGCAAGGCTCCTACGAGGAGGTCTTGAAGCTCGTTCTCAACGAGTTCGAGCGCAACTTCCTCCGTGGCAATGAAGCTCACGCCATTGCTGCCAGTTTGCCTGGTATCGAGTCCAAGAAGCTCGACTTCATCCGCAGCTACTACACCGCTCGTGCTGTGTGCAACCGACCGATCAAGCCCCACGCTTCAGCCCTTTTCCGAGCAGCTGAGGATGGTGACGCCGAAATCTACACAATCTTCGGCGGTCAGGGTAATATTGAGGAGTATTTCGAGGAATTGCGAGAGATCTTCAAGACGTACTCAAGCTTTGTCAGTGATCTTATCACCCGCTCAGCTGAGCTGCTCCAGACTCTCTCCAAGAACCCCAAGGCCGAGAAGATGTTCCCCAAGGGTCTTGATATCATGAACTGGCTTCATCACCAGGACTCTACTCCCGATGTCGATTATCTCATTTCGGCACCCGTCAGTTTCCCTCTTATTGGCCTCGTCCAGCTTGCCCATTATGAGGTGACATGTAAGGTACTTGGTGTGCATCCTGGTATGCTGCGCGAGAGAATCACTGGCTCCACTGGCCACTCCCAAGGTATTGTCATGGCCGCTGCAACTGCAGCTGCCGACTCTTGGGATTCGTGGAGAGACATCACCGGCTCTGTTCTTACCATGCTTTTCTGGATCGGAACACGAAGCCAACAGGCATTTCCCATCACCTCCATGACCCCTACCATGCTTCGCGAGTCACAGGAGCACGGCGAGGGTGCACCCACTCCTATGCTTAGCATTCGAGATCTTCCTCAGGCTGAGGTTCAGAAGCACATTGATGCTACTAACCACTACCTTCCCGAGGACCGTCACATCAGCATCTCTCTTATCAACAGCCCACGAAACTTGGTCGTGACAGGACCCCCAACCTCCCTCTACGGTCTCAACGCTCAGTTGCGCAAGGTCAAGGCCCCTGTTGGCCTGGACCAGAACCGCATTCCCTACACTGAGCGAAAGGTTCGCTTCGCCAACCGATTCCTGCCCATCACCGCACCTTTCCACAGCAAGTACCTCGCCGAGGCTACCGCCATGATTGATGAGGATCTCAAGGACATCTCAATTGACTCCAGTGATCTCGCAATTGCCGTGTTCGATACCAACACTGGTAAGGATCTCCGAGAAGAGGTCAAGGGCAACATTGTTCCCGCCCTTGTCCGTTTGATCACTCGCGACCCCGTCAACTGGGAGAAGGCTACTGTCTTCCCTGATGCCACCCACATTCTTGATTTCGGCCCTGGTGGTGTTTCCGGTCTCGGTGTACTGACCAGCCGAAATAAGGAGGGTACTGGTGTCCGTGTCATCTTGGCTGGTACTGTCGATGGTGGTATGAACGACCTCGGCTACAAGGCTGAGCTCTTCGATAGAGATGAGGAAAATGCCGTCAAATATGCCATTGACTGGGTTAAGGAGTTTGGTCCCAAGCTTGTCACCAACAAAAGTGGCCGAACATACCTTGACACCAAGATGAGTCGTCTCCTTGGTCTCCCTCCCATCGTTGTTGCTGGTATGACTCCTGCTACCGTCCCCTGGGATTTCGTTGCCGCTACCATGAACGCTGGATACCACATCGAACTTGCTGGCGGTGGTTACTTCATTGGCCCCATGATGACCGATGCTATTACCAAGATCGAGAAGGCCATCCCCGCTGGTCGTGGTATTTCTGTCAACCTGATCTATGTCAACCCCCGTGCTATGGCCTGGCAGATCCCCTTGATCGGCAAGCTTCGATCTGAGGGTGTTCCCATTGAGGGTCTTACCATTGGTGCTGGTGTTCCCTCTATCGAGGTCGCTCAGGAGTACATCGAGACCCTTGGCCTTAAGCACATCAGCTTCAAGCCCGGTTCCGTCGATGCCATCCAGGCTGTTATTAATATCGCCAAGGCCAACCCCCATTTCCCTGTCATGCTTCAGTGGACTGGTGGCCGTGGTGGTGGTCATCACTCTTTTGAGGATTTCCACCAGCCTATCCTCCAGATGTACGGCCGCATCCGGCGACAGGAGAACATTATTCTTGTCGCTGGTAGTGGTTTCGGTGGTGCTGATGACACATACCCCTACATCACTGGTGACTGGGCCAAGAAATACGGTTATCCTCCCATGCCCTTCGATGGTTGCTTGTTCGGTAGCCGCATGATGGTTGCCAAGGAGGCTCACACCAGCAAGGCGGCCAAGGAGGCTATCGTTGCCGCACCCGGTCTTGAGGACAGCGAGTGGGAGCAGACCTACAAGGGACCTGCTGGTGGTGTTCTCACCGTTCGATCTGAGATGGGTGAGCCTATCCACAAGCTTGCCACTCGCGGAGTTCGCTTCTGGGCCGAGATGGACCAGAAGATCTTCAGTCTCCCCAAGGAGAAGCGAGTTGCTGAGCTCAACAAGAACAAGGACTACATCATCAAGAAGCTGAACGACGACTGCCAGAAGGTTTGGTTCGGTCGTAATAAGGAGGGCAAGGCCTGCGACCTTGACGACATGACCTATGCTGATGTTCTCCGTCGCCTTGTCGAGCTCCTCTACGTCAAGCACCAGTCTCGCTGGATTGACCGCTCCTACACTGTTCTCGTCGGTGACTACATTCACCGTCTTGAGGAGCGTTTGACCACCACTCCTGGTAAAGCCTCCCTTCTCCAGAGCTACTCCGAGCTCAACGAGCCTTTCGAGGTAATTGACCGCATCCTCGCCGCCTACCCCGACGCCGAGACCCAGATCATCAACGCCCAGGATGTTCAGCACTTCCTTATCATGTGCATGCGACCTACTCAGAAGCCTGTCACTTTCATCCCTGTATTTGACGACAACTTCGAGTTCTACTTCAAGAAGGACTCCCTGTGGCAATCTGAGGATCTCGATGCCGTTGTTGGCCAGGATGTTGGCCGAACCTGCATCCTTCAGGGACCTGCCGCTGCCAAGTTCTCCACTGAGATTGACCAACCCATCAAGTCTATCCTTGATGGCATCCATGAGTCTCATGTTGAGTACCTTACCCGGGATCTTTACAACAACAACATGGCTACCATCCCTTACATCGAGTACTTCGGTGGTAAGCTCGTTGATCCCGAGATGCCACTTGATGTCGAGGGCTTGACTGTCAGCTACGACACATACAAGAACACCTACCGCTTGTCATCGTCTGCCGCTGCCACCCTCCCTGAGCTCGACTCATGGCTATCTTTGCTTGCTGGACCCAACCGCAACTGGCGCCATGCTCTGCTCATGGCCGATGTTGTTGCTCAAGGCCAGAAATTCCAGACCAACCCTATCCGACGCATCTTTGCTCCTTCTCGTGGTCTGTTTGTTGAGATCTCTTACCCCAATGATCCTTCCAAGACTACCATTGTTGTCCGTGAGCAGCCCCGTCACAACCAGTACATCGATGTCATCGAGGTCAAGCTCGTTGGCGAGAACAAGATCCAGGTCAACATGATCAAGGAGACCACTGCTCTTGGTAAGCCTGCTGCTCTGCCTCTGGAGTTCACCTACCACCCCGAGGCCGGATACTCTCCTATCCGTGAGGTTATGGAGGGCCGCAACGACCGCATCAAGGAGTTTTACTGGAAGGCGTGGTTTGGAGAGGAGCCTCTCGACCTTGACGCTGATGTTACTGCTAAGTTCGATGGTGGCAAGACTACCATCACTGGCGAGGCTATCAACGATTTCGTGCACGCTGTTGGCAACCACGGAGAGGCTTTTGTCGACCGACCTGGTAAGACTGTCTATGCTCCCATGGACTTCGCCATTGTTATCGGCTGGAAGGCCATCACCAAGCCTATCTTCCCTCGCACCATTGATGGTGACCTCCTGAAGCTTGTCCATCTCTCCAACCAGTTCCGCATGATCCCCGGCGCTGAGCCTCTCAAGAAGGGAGACGAGGTCTCCACCACTGCCCAGATCAATGCTGTCATCAACCAGGAGGCTGGCAAGATGGTTGAGGTCTGTGGTACTCTCGTCCGTGATGGCAAGCCTGTCATGGAGGTCACCTCCCAATTCTTGTACCGCGGTACTTACACCGACTACGAGAACACCTTCCAACGAAAGGTTGAGACTCCTATCCAGCTTCATTTGGCCACTACTCAAGATGTTGCTATCCTTCGATCCAAGCAGTGGTTCTCCGTCGACGAGCTTCCTCAGAACATCGACTTGCTTGGCCAGACTCTGACGTTCCGTCTCCAAAGCTTGGTTCGCTACAAGAACAAGACTGTCTTCAGCAGCATTGAGACCCGCGGCCAGGTTCTGCTTGAGCTCCCCACCAAGGAGATCATCCAGGTCGGCAGCGTCGACTATGAGACCGGAGAGTCTCATGGTAACCCCGTTGTTGATTACCTCGAGCGCAACGGCAAGCCTATTGACCAGCCCATCAACTTTGAGAACTCCATCCCCCTTAGCGGCAAGTCTCCTCTCGCTCTCCGAGCTCCTGCTTCCAACGAGAATTACGCTCGCGTGTCCGGTGACTACAACCCCATCCACGTCTCTCGTGTATTCTCCAGTTATGCCAACCTCCCTGGTACTATCACCCATGGCATGTACTCTAGTGCATCCGTGCGAAGCCTGATCGAGACCTGGGCCGCCGAGAACAACATTGGTCGTGTCCGAAGCTTCCACGCCTCACTCGTTGGCATGGTTCTGCCCAACGATGAGCTCGAGGTTAAGCTTCAACACACTGGCATGGTCTCTGGTCGCAAGATCATCAAGGTTGAGGTCCGCAATAAGGAGACCGAGGACAAGGTTCTTGAGGGTGAGGCCGAGGTTGAACAGCCTGTGACTGCCTATGTCTTCACAGGACAGGGTTCTCAGGAACAGGGTATGGGTATGGAGTTGTACGCCAGCAGTCCCGTTGCCAAGGAGGTATGGGATCGTGCCGACAAGTACCTCCTCGACGCCTATGGTAAGTTACATGAATCGGTACTATCAATATGCATCTGCTAATACATCCTAGGTTTCTCCATCACCAACATTGTCAAGAACAACCCCAAGGAGCTCACTATTCACTTCGGTGGTCCCCGTGGTAAGGCTATTCGCCAGAACTACATTGCGATGACCTTCGAGACCGTGGCTGCGGATGGCAGCATCAAGTCCGAGAAGATTTTCAAGGAGATTGATGAGACCACTACCTCATACACCTACCGCTCTCCTACCGGTCTTCTTTCGGCCACCCAGTTCACTCAGCCTGCCCTTACCTTGATGGAGAAGGCCAGCTTTGAGGACATGAAGGCCAAGGGACTTGTGCCAAACAACAGCACCTTCGCTGGCCACTCTCTCGGTGAATACTCGGCCCTTGCTGCCCTTGCCGAGGTCATGCCAATTGAGAGTTTGGTGTCCGTTGTGTTCTACCGTGGTCTCACCATGCAGGTTGCCGTCGAGCGTGACGATGCTGGCCGTTCTAACTACTCCATGTGCGCTGTTAACCCCAGCCGCATCAGCAAGACCTTCAATGAGGCCGCTCTCCAGTTTGTTGTTGACAACATTGCTGAGGAGACTGGCTGGCTCCTTGAGATTGTCAACTACAACATTGCCAACATGCAGTATGTTTGCGCCGGTGACCTCCGTGCGCTTGACACTCTTGCTGGTGTGACCAACTTCATCAAGATCCAGAAGATTGATATTGAAGAGGTCAAGGACAACATCGAGGAAGTTAAGGGACACCTCCGCGAGATCATCCGCGGCTGCGCCGAGAAGACTCTTGCCAAGCCCACTCCTCTTGAGCTGGAGCGTGGGTTCGCTACCATTCCTCTCCGTGGTATTGATGTGCCCTTCCACTCGACCTTCCTCCGATCTGGTGTCAAGCCTTTCCGATCTTTCTTGCTCAAGAAGATCAACAAGACATCCATTGACCCCTCCAAGTTGGTTGGAAAATATATTCCCAACGTGACGGCCAAGCCGTTCGCGCTGACCAAGGAGTACTTCGAGGATGTGTACAAGCTGACCAACTCGCCAAAGATTGGTGCCGTGTTGGCCAACTGGGAGAAGTATAACCAGGATGAGACGGCTACCAACGGTGTTGAGGGTAGCGACAGCTCCAGTGGCGAGTATGAAGGCTCTGGCCGTGCTGCTTGAGCGAGTTAAAAAACAAAACAAAACAATACTAAACAAAAGAGAAAGGAAAATATAATAAAAAAAGAAGAAAGGGACCATGCAGAGACATGATGTAACGGAAGATTAGAGATGGATGGATGATCACGAAGAGAGTTTACAGATTCCCGGCCGGATTGTTATCCTGGCATGAGTATATTACGATGTATCTTGTTATCTTTAGCTAGAGGGGCGTTTGTTTTTTGCTACAAGTTTAGAGAATTTTGAATGTTTGATGATGACACTTGGTTCATAAATCGAATAACGTATCACGTTCTGTGAAAGTTTGGGATGCGCAGCGCAGCGCAGTCTTGTGATGTTGGGGGGCCGCTCCCGGTGCCGTCGTACAAGTGAAGCTCGTGTAGGAAATAATTGACGAGATAACGAAATACCTGGCATTCACTGGTATGACTCGGCTGGGCAATTGTACCACCCTATCTTTGGATCCCACTGGTTCCGAGCGGTGGCGGTAGCGGTAGCGGTTCGGCTGCCGGCGACGGCCGGAGACGGACAAGTGGTGGAGATGGCCTATCAGGGGAATCAAGTCCGCTTTGGTCGCTAACAATATCGCAAACATAGATAAGTTTACGTGTTCACGAATTCGTATATAATGTCCACAGGGGAAGGGCTCTAGACTTGTTCTTCTTGCTCTCGGGGTTTCTCTCTTCCTTCGGTTCTTTTCGCTATTACATCATCTCCACCTGGCATCTTAACTTTACCTCCCATTGTCCAACAACTCAGCGAACACTTGAGAGGTCAGCATATAGAAGAATCTACAATGGCGGGCTTAAGGAAGCAAGTCTTTGTGGGGACGTTTATATCCAGCAAAAGCCCCAAAGAGCTTGAATATCAGCATGATATGATTGTATGTGTTGATGGAGAGGGTAGAATTGTCAAGGTCGAGACAGGGGGTGGCAGTACCGAGCAGATTGGAAAGAGACTTGGTGAAACTCTGAACTGGGAGCTCAGCGACGTAGATGTCCACATTGCGAAGCCCGGACAGTTCTTCTTCCCTGGTTTTGTTGGTGAGTGATACAGCCCTCGCTTCCCAAGAAACACACTGACACAAACATTATAGACTCCCATGTGCATGCATCTCAATACCCAAATGTGGGAATCTTTGGAAAGACCACTCTCCTGGACTGGTTGGAAAAATACACTTTCCCTCTAGAGTCAAGTCTGAAGGACTTGAGCAAGGCAAAGCGAGTATATGGCTCATGTGTTCGACGGACATTATCCCATGGAACGACAACAGCGGCTTACTATGCTACCATCGACGTAGCAGCAACGAACCTTCTCGCTGATCTCTGCTTGGAGATAGGACAGCGAGCTCTTGTCGGGCGCGTGTGTATGGACAACCCTGACATGTGCCCAAGCTATTATCGTGATGAAAGTGTCGAAGAGGGTCTTGAGAAAACGAGACAGACAATTCGACATGTTCAAAGCATCGACCCTGAGTTTAAGCTTGTATCACCGGTGCTGACACCACGATTCGCACCAACCTGCTCCAGCGATTCGATGAAGGGACTGGCCAAGATCCAAAAGGAACTGGATCTTCCCGTCCAGACACACGTTTCCGAGAACGAAGGAGAGGTCGAACTTGTCGCAAAGCTGTTTCCGGAGTCGGAGTCGTATACGCAATTGTACGATGATTGCGGCCTTCTCACCACCCGGACGATTCTTGCGCACGCGATTCACTTGACCGAAGCGGAAGCAAAGCTGATTGCACAGAGGGGAAGCAAAATCTCACATTGTCCCTGCAGCAACAGTTCACTCACAAGCGGTTCTGCGCGCGTGCGGTGGCTCTGGGACAAGGGGATTACAGTTGGCCTCGGTACAGACATGAGCGGCGGCTACAGCCCTTCCATTCTTGAAGCAGCACGTCAAGCAGCCCTTGTGAGTCGACACGTCGCAATGGGAATGGAGAAGGAAAAGGAACGGAGCAAGTTGACGGTCGAAGAGGTGCTGTATCTTGCAACTCGCGGCGGTGCAGAGGTTGTTGGGCTGGCTGATAGAATCGGCGGGTTCGAGGAGGGAATGGAGTGGGATGCTCAGTTGATAGGGCTAGGAAGTGTTGACGAGGATGGCCTGGCGGAGGATGACGGGAACGTGAATGTTTTCGGGTGGGAAACTTGGGAGGAGAAGATTGCGAAGTGGCTGTTTAATGGAGATGACAGGAATGTCAAGAGGGTTTGGGTCAGAGGGAGAATGGTTCATGTGAGATAGTTGAGAGAGGACAAAGAGATGAGCCTAGACAATCTGCCTATCACGTTGTTTCAGACATTACAACCAACACTGACACCAATGCTCTTTGTCGGTACAGCAACAGAGCCGTACGATCTCTGTCGGCTCTCGTGATCATCAGCGTGAATGTTTCACTTGATTCCATGCTCAGTCATCCCTGATATACTATGAATTACTAAGAGAGGCGAGCTACGAACCCATGATAGCATTGTTACTTTGGGCTTTTGTCTGTCACTTCATCACTTCATCACCAACAATACATATCACTGCTGACCTTTTGTGTAATAGCTTAAACTAATTGTGTGTATCAATATAACTCCTGCCTATCAATCCGAGGCATGACACTTTGTGTGAAGAAAACACAACAGATCCGATCCCCATGTGAAGTCTTGGCTTCATGATATATCCTCCATACTCGCACAAAAGTTACCAGCCATCCTCCTCCGTCCTGGTTCATAGACCTCATAATCATGGCCGAAATTTCATCTCCAATGACACACACTCGTAACTGGGAGACCTCGATGTGACTCTCCCTTCGAGACTGCTAAACTCCCCAATCGAGCGGTTTCTCACTTCAGCCCTGCGTCTTCCCAACGATTTGATAGATCTTCAAAGTCGATTTCTTTCATCATCGGAAGGGTACATGTCATAGTCACTGTTGAAGAGGTTTTGGTTGCCCTCACTTGTCCAAGAGGTCTCAACGTTCAGGAACTTGTCGTTTGCGAAATCGCTAGCCCGAGGAGTGATGATCCGCTGGCTGAAAGTAGGACGCCGTCCGCCAAAGGCGTAACGGTCTGAATGATCGATGTGGTCAAGTCTAGCGCTTGCGAGAACCGCTGGGTTGAAGGCGTTGTTGGGGGTGGGGTTTGTAACTCTAGGGAGGTCGGCTCCGGTGATCTCACGCCCAACAGTCTCGGGCTTTTTGAGGTTATGTCTATTGCCCTTTCTGGCCCGGCAAGGCTGTCTGTTCTTGGTGACTTTATTGGGCTTCGGTTTGTTCGTGGCGTTGCCATTGCCCTGAGGATTAGTGCTGCTAGAGGCATTATCCTGGGTCAGACTGTTGTAGGGAGCAGCAGCGTAACTACCGTTGTTGATAGGGAGATTGCCTTGGGGTCCGTAGTTGACAGAGGTGTTGCCTTGGAAATCGATGTCAAAAGAGGCATTGTTCTGAGTACCGCTGTCAAAGGAGGCATTACTGAACATGCTGGTGTCGAAAGCGGCATCGCCCTGAACACAGTTGTCGAGGGAGGTACTGCACTGGATACTGTTACCGGCAGATGCATTGCCGTAAAAGCTGGTGTCAAGAGGGGTGTTGTCGAGGGGTGGATAGTCGAGAGAGGTACTGCCCTGAGTGCAGTCGTCGAGATCGGTGATTCTTTGAAAACCATTGGTGGCGGTGGTGGTGAGGTTCTGCATGTCATCGGCAGTAAAGAGAGTGTCCTGGGGATTGCTCAGCACAAACCCATTATCTTGAGATCCCGAGGTGAGTAAGTCATTGTTTTGAGTGTTGAAATGGTTCAAGGAACCACCCTGATATTCGTTATTCATCGTAGTCCCGCCAGGAACCCAGTAGTTCTGCATGTGGTTGTTCATCATGCCGTTGTTAAGCACGTCGTTGTTAAGCACGTCGTTGTTAAGCACGCCGTTATTCTGCATGCCGCTGTTCTGCATGCCACTGTCCTGTATGGCGTAGTTGTTGAGAGGAGCACCTTGAAAGCCCATAGTCATGGTAGGGGTGTCGTCGGTATGAGCGTATGGTTGATAGGCCCAGTTGTTTGGAGGAAGTGAGCTGTTGTTCATGGCGGGTGCACTAACCATGTTATCAGCGTTCAGAGCGTCTCCATCCGTAGGATTGTTGAGAGCCATAGAACTGTTGTTGTTGTTGATGATAGGATTGCCAACATCCATAGTATTGTTGACATCAGTAGTGTTGGCATATTCGATTGTGCCTTCAGCATCGGCACTCTCACCGATATTGGCTGAAGTCTCATCTGGAACACCATTGATGTCGATGGGGCCATTTGTGTTGGCATGTATACTGTCGTTTTGACTATCATTGCTTGAAGGAGGGGCTTCGGCTGCATCACCAGTTATCTCACCAGCAGCGGTAGTGGTATCAACGTGGATTTCATCGTCAGGAAAGACCATATCGACGAATTCATTGATGTTCATCTTTGGCACTTCCTGGCCCTGAGACTGTGCTTCCTGTATCTCACGATCTTTAGCCTCGATAGCAGCAATGATTGCTTGAACCTCTTTCTCCTTCTTCGCTGTGTCCAGCCTCGACAGTCGCTAGACACAACATGTTAGTAAGTTCCTGGGATATCACAATCGTAAGCACTGTATGTAACTCACTGCGTTTTCTGAATTTCGAGCTGAATGTTCTGATCCTTTGTCTCTCTTAATGCACAGCGATTGATGTCCTTCGGCCTGGCACACTTTGATTTCCATATCTTCAACCATTTTTTTCTTGTTCCCTTCGGCGATGGCATCCCACTCTCTACCGTTGGCGCCAAGGGAGATGGCCTTGAGGCGCCACCAGTTCATTTGGGCTTGTAAATTCCTAATGAGTTCCTTGAGGTTCTTCTCTTTCTCTTCCCGTCTCTCACGGGTTCCCTTTGCAGCCAAGTTGTTGCGGCTAAGATCGACCTTCTTCTGTTTGTTGAGAATAATCTCATTCCTTTTTTTCAGGACTTCCTGCAGACGAGCGTCTGTAACCCCGGGCGGCATCACGTAGGTACTACCAACAAATTCCTTGGGAGGCTGTTTAGGAAGCTGAGAGCGGGCGGGGATGGGGATATTTTTATACAGAATCTGCTTCTCGAGCTCGGCCTCAATCATCTTGAAGCGAGCATCAACATCATCCTTGGGAAGAGCAGGATCAGGACACAGGCCAACTTGGCTGAGCTGGACACCCCCGACGCATATTGTGTGAGCACGAGGGTCCATAGAGCTAGCGTCATACTCCAACTGAAGCTGGGGGTCAATAGGAGGGTCAATGGCTGTCTGTTGGTCATCCGCACCCATCTCAGAGGATGGGCTTCCTGACAGGTTCACAAGAGCCTGAAGGTTTTCAGATACTGGATCCGTCTCTTGTCCAAGCGCAGTTGGGTTGGCAGCACCCTGGTTCTCAGCAGCTTCTCGAGCAGCAGCAGCAGCCCTGAGTCTGTTGGATTCGATGACAGCCAGATTAATAATTCCCTGGACAACAACCGGTTTTAGAGTGCCTTCCTTGCCGTATCTGTCTCTGTGGAATTGCTTGAACGCTTCAGAGAAACCAGGGACCTCCCACCATGCACCAGGGATGGGATCAGTACGGGGTGCCTCGAACTGAGGTTGTTGAGCTGGTTGCTGTGGCGATGGATCGATCGTAGAAGCAGGTGCTTGGGTTCCAGATTGAGGAGACTGAGATGTCTGTAGAGTGACTGTAGAAGGCGATGCTTCGATCTCAGGTTGGGTGGGCTGAGATGCCTGTAGGGCAACTGTAGGGGGGGGTGCTTGGACCTCAGGTTGAGTAGGCTGAGATACCTGTAGAGCGTGCTTCTTGGTAGCAGGGTCTTCCTGGGAAGCTGAGGGTTCGACACTGTCGATAGATCGCTTCAAAGACTTTCTCGGCTGCTTGGCCTTCTGAGAAAGGGGTGCTTTGGTCTGAGATTGTTGAGCCTGCTGAGATGCCTGTAGGGCAACTGTAGGGGGAGGTGCTTGGACCTCAGGTTGAGCAGGCTGAGATACTTGTAAGGCGGTCTTCTTGGTAGCAGGACCTTCTTGAGAAGCTGAGGGCTCAACACTGTCGATAGATCGCTTCCGAGATTTTCTCGGTTGTCTGGCCTTCTGAGAAGGTGTCAATTCGGTTTGATGTTGCTGAACCTGTTGAGGTCCCTGTGGGATGGAAAATTGAGATGTTGGAGCTTGCTCCTGAGCCTTCTTAGGCTGTCTTCGTCTGGGCTTCTTGGCAGGGGAAGCTCGCGTCTGGGGTTGTTGAGACTGCTCAGTGACAGGTACAGTAGGTAACTGGAGAGCAGGTGATGTCTGAGTTACTTGGGATCCAGCAGCATGTGGGAAGCTGGTACCAAAAGCTCGGATAGATGCAATGGCCTCTTCTGCAGACCCAGGTGACAGATGTACTTGAGACAACGGGCGTGCGGGTTGAGGAGGCTTCAAGGGAAGTCCTTCAGACATCGTGTCTTCGGGACGCGAAACCGCGTGGGGACTTTAATAGAAAGGGGTTATAATGTGAGGGTGATTCTGTGATCAGTGTATTGTGTAGTGATTAAGGGCAGATGTGACGTGCAGCAGTGAATAGCTACACAAGTCGTGGATGGGAGATGTGGTAGTGCAGTGATGTTGTGACGTGTTTCAAAGAGATGAAATCACAAAGCATGAGATGCTCGTGATTAGAAGAGAGATCAAAAGAAGATGATCCAAACTGTAGAAGTGTGTTGTGGTAAAAAGGAAGTTTGGGTTTGTGAGAGTGATGTTGTGATGTTGTGGTGGGAGGAGATGAGAGAGGAGAAAGGAAGAGATGGCGGGAACGAAATGGGTGGAGCAACCAAGAAGGCAGAGCAGTAAACGCAGTGAAGCGGACCTCGAACCGCCAGTGCCAGTAGAAATAGCGGGCTATGCAGTCGAGACAAGCCAGTGAGTTCCTTACGTGGAAATTTCGCAGTGGCATAGGGGCATTATGAGCTAATACACTTGGTCACTGCGAGGTATAGTCCGCCTATGGCGGTGCAGGAACGCGTAGACAGACAGTTTGGAGGTAGGAGACGCGCCTCAAAGACGTGAGCAAGAAAAGAAAACGTCACGGGCAGAGAAACAGGTTATATCCCATCTGATGCCATGGAAGCCATATGCTGTATTTTTGTTTGGCAGCCCACGTGAGCATATCACATACGTCTCTTGATAACATGCTCTAAATAAGCCATCCTGAACATGCTCTACTATGTATCTATATAGATTATGTAATGTTTTACAAGTGATGCATGTCTATGAAGCTATATCATCGAGTGTCTGGCGGACCCTGTGCGTTGAAGTCGAGAGTGGAGTTCCATATCCTGGCACTGCAGAGCCTCTATCCCCCACATCAAGTTGATATTCATGGAAATAAGCGGTAAATCGCCTGGGTGAAGAAAACACATGACGTGGTTACTCGCGAGGGTGTACGAGGCGTTACATGCCAGGGAAAACAATTCCAGCAAGAATGCCCTCCGATAGTTGTTTATATATTTCAAGCTCTTGCTATTATTGCAGACATATCAAAAACAGAAGTCTTTGGTGAGTCATTCGTTATTATTTCTTTTGTTGATGTCTTAATTCGTCTTGGTGGTTTACCCTCCAACTCGCCAACTCGCCCCATTATCGGCATTCACTAGTGTCCAAGCTTCCAAAACCCAACCCGTGGGACCTCTTATATTGTATCTTCATCGTCGGTGTTTTTTTGGAGTCGTATCGATCGTTCCGCTTCATCACAGCTAACTCGTACCATGGTTCGTCTCGTGGGCAGCGGCCGCATCGATGGTACACGTCAAAACAGCTCGCCAAATTATTGAGATATCAGGACACAAACAACATAGAAACAATTCCACATCATCTAGGTACGTCGGGATGCATTTTCGAAAGCGCTGGATTGTCTTGTGTTGATGGGCGTGAATAGGGGTTACGGCTGGCGTTGGCCGTGAATAGTGTCGTTGGTGATGCAACTACATCAACAAGAAGGAGAAAAAAGTCTCAAGGACCAACTAAGAGGACGAAACAATCCATCCAAGTAAGTCTACTGAGATGAACATGTCCGCTCGCCAGGTCGTTGTCTTACTGAACATGCTCACCACACACCGTCGCTTTACATTCGCACCCTTTGTTTGAACATCACCCAGTACTCGCTCACATACAACCAGCATTGATCTCATTGCTAATATCTTTCTTTACCAGTCATTACACCGTCATCGATCGCGAACCATCCCGAGAAAGACACGATTCGTCAAGAACTCAAAAAGATTAATAGGAATAGAATTTCCACATGCCAAAAGACTTGGCTTTTCGACAACACATCGCTGTCCGCTTCATGGTATCTAAAAGCACCGTGCCGCTCCCATACTCAAGTCATGTCTCGAGTCCATCAAGGCCGTTATCCACCCGAAAGAGAGTGTCCCAATGCGCCGCGGCGAATACGTTGCCCCCTTTTTTCCGATCCCTATGGCTTGCTTGCCGTTATCTTAACCCAGAGCCCTGCTCACAAGGCCAATCCTGTTCCGTCCTTTGTCCAACGATAAACCGCCAAAAGCTCCCTTCGCCGTTGTTGCTGCTCTCCCAGATCCTCAGGTACACGACCTCGAACCTGAGCAAGAGCACTACGCATAACTTTGCTGAATTTTCGCTACCCATCGTTAGTTTGTGCCCCCAAGACCTCAATTTTCAAGAGAAGGACTTACCTGATATTCTGTGCTTAGAGTGACAACACATGCTTCATGAGCCCGCACGATTGTCTCGCATGCTTTTGCAACACTTGGCGACGCCTCCGACTGCAGCTTATCCGCAATAAGCAGCAACAAGAACGATCCTTGAAGAAGGTATATACCGAAGAAGAACGGCATGAATTCGAGTCCAGGATCGAATTCAAGAATCTGGTTGATCGCTTCAGCCGCAGCCACAGCATGGCTCGTCGATGTGATGAATCCCTGCGATGAGATCCACAAATCCTCATCATCCAGCAAGTTGATGGGGTCCCATTTTCCAGCCAATAGAATATGCAAGACGTGCATAACATGAGTTCCATATGCAATAACGATTCGAGTCTGTATATTGCTCTCGGTAAGACGATTCGACCCATTTGTGTGTACTGAGTGGACTGATGGCGTGTTGGCGTCAGGAACCCCTGAGCGCTCATTGCCCTCGTTCTGAACATCGACTCTTTCCTCCGCCGGTCGGGGCAGGTTCTTGTGCTCGAAAGCCTGCAAGCTTTGCTCATAAATTTCCAGGTGTCGAGTAATTTCTGCGGTTTGGGCATTCCACTCGTGGCCTTGACGAAAGCCGGTTCCAAAGCGCGGGTGATTCTTTGCGTGGTGCAAGTCGACAATTTCACCCAGTATTGTCATGAGAGGGAGGAAATACCCAAATATACTGTGGCCTCGGCACTCGTACTGAGGACCATGAGCTTGTGCCATGTCGGCGCCGTACCCTTCTGGACTCGTTCCCAGTAAATTGGGGTCTGTGGTTGAATTCGAGTGGCCACTGAAATCGCCGCTCTGCCATCGGGCATCGTCCATCGGCTGCAGAAGACCTTGGCACTCGATATCGAGCAAAAATAGGGGGCGATTGTAACACAATGCCAAATGTCTGTCGACGATGTAAAGGAGCCACCATATTCGGCGTCGCTCCTCACGCTCTTCCTCGCCTACATATCCGCTACCACTAATACCACCTTCTCCATCATCTGCGGTGTCAGTGTCCATGTTTTCTTGAGTCGCAGGTGAAGGTCCAGGGGGAAGCTCGCGACCCAGCTTCAGCTCACGAGCAAGACCCCAAGCAGCCGTCCACCATCTCATACTTGCGCCTTTGTACTCGCTGGCAGAGACGACGACTGCCAAATGAATATAAGTAATCACGTCATCAAGACTACCTGCAGCACCAAATGGCCCCGATTCGCCACTTGTAGCATCAAGGCTAATTGAGCCTGGCATAGCCACACCCAACCCACCAAGAGCAACACCATCGGCAACAGGGCTCGGCGCATCGCTCGGTGCTGTATGAATGAGTGGTCGAAGAAGATACACTGTAAGTTCTAGGAGCTTCTGACATGTCTTGGCCCGGGCCGATGGTGTGCTGGCGAGGAAAGGAGCGTCACTAGTCTGTGCAGCAACCCAAAGCATGCTTGCCAAGAGGGCTGGTTGACATGGTCTCGGCCTCGTCTGATCAAGGAAATATCGTTTTCGGAATACGAACCCCAAGACATAGGGTGACATTGGGTGCATCTGGGCCGATGAAGAGGACGCAAAGTATAGGTCGATTAAGTCACAAGCCAGTGGGATAGGGATAAGGTTGTTGAGATATGGCACCAATGGCTCAAGAACAGGATACCGCAACTTGGAGCTATTGAACGCGGGAGCTGGGAGCTGGGACTGGTATTGACCTGGCGGTGAAGCCATTGAGATACCCCATCCTGGTGAAGTTCCCTTCCCCATTGAGTACCCAAGAGGGCTATTTCCCATCCTGAATGTAGGGTTATTGGCAAAGTTGGGAGGACTCTGGGCTTGCATCGAATATGGGAATTCGGTATAGCCAGGCATGCTACCTCGTCCGTTGGCCGCATATGACTGACCATTGAGCACAGGACCTTCAAGACCCTGCGTCTCATAGCCGTGTGCCATACTTCCGAAACCATTGAGATCCAGACCGCCGTTATTTTCAATGTGTTCGCCATCCAGAGAGGAACGACCCATGTGTGGTTGCTCGCTTATGTTGCCAAGGGGGTCGAGGCCTTCCAGACCTTGAGTATGCCGCATCACATCGTCGCCGGGATCTCTGCTCGACTTGCTGCTTGTGCTCGGGTGTCGTTCATTAGATTGCTGCTCCAGTACCATATTCGACGAATCGAGACCCTTGTTACCAGATTGGCCATTCTCAGATGTAGATTCATCAAGAGTCTGGCCATTGGCAGCCGCCGCCGCCTGAGCAGCAGCTTGCTGGGCCAGTTCCTTTCTCGACGCCTTTCCTCTCTTCTTCCTTTCGCGGATGTACTCACACCCCAGGCCGAATTCTACAGAAGTCAGAAACACTCCGTTAATGTTTGACCTCAGTACCTACCAATGCAGTGTGCACAGGGGTGTTGGCCGTCGCATTTCGTGCGTAATTGATTGCACTGATCGCAAGCTCGGCTGATTCTTCTCCTGATGGGTCCTGAAGTGCTGGCGTTACGTGGATGAATTCCATAAGGATGTTGTCGATTCTTTATTTGGGGACCTGACCTCTCCAGATGAGCGTTTGAGAGGGGGACGGCTTGCGAGAGTGGTTGAATCGGATATTGATGACTTTGGCCGAGTGATTCCAGTCCTGTACCTGACATCGTGCCTTGCTGGACGTTCCCATCCGGTGAGATGTTGGAGGAGGTGATGTTCTGGTAAGGTGAAAAACGTTGAAGTGGATTAGACAACATGTTGCCAATGCTCGCGCTCAACCGCAGACGCTGCGGAGGGTCTGGCGGCAGTAAGGGTATTGTGGGTTCGAGTGTCCGTAGCTGGGATAGGATCGGAGAAAGTTGTGAGCTATTCCCCTCTCTTGGAGAGACGGGGACAGCTTCACTGATAAGCCTGGTCAGCTTGCCCTCCTGCAGGCAGAACTCAAATCGGTTTATGGGGAAGTGCTAGATGTAAAAGGTAGGTAAACAGGGGTTCGAGTCTGATGACGGCTGCAGGCGGGTTGCAGAGGCATCAAAACAGACCAAGATCAACGGGTATTGGTATTGGGGGGCGAATTTGTCGGGAAGCGGAGACCGCTGAGTGATTGACAAGGCATCTGACACCTTTGCATTATAGGTAGTGATGGACACAGGGTTTGGGAGCAGAGGGTTGAGAGAGTACGTGTTCCTGTATACATATATGAGGAGGGCAGGGTGTAAGAAATGGGTTGACACTTGACAGGGAAAGTGAAAGGATTTGGGGAGATGAAAGACGGTTCAGGAGATGAGACAAAGTGAAGGCATACACTTACAGTACCCTGGTCGTTTGAGGTGCCTAGCTGCCGTCGTGAACTCTGGCTAAATAGCTTATTGCCAGATGCGTTGAGATTTGCGGCAATGTCAAGACTGGACCTCGTCGTCGTTGGACTCTGTGCTTAAACACAGCTCGACAAGATCTTGGTCTTTGATGCAATTGATTTTGTGATTCTTGTTTTTAGAGAGGCAAGAGAAGAACGAAAGCTTCACATCCAGATTGGTCACCTTATGGCTCGTTTTAAGGAGGCCCAAGTATAATCAAGTCATGTCAGATCAGAAGACTGAGTGACTGACAAGTGGATCCTCGAGGTTTGACGTTGAGTGAGTCGTGAGTGCTATAAAAGTCAAAACCCCCGGAGTCGAGGTCCAACTTTGAGACGGAGAATTGGGATCACAAAGATGGGAAAACGAAGCAATAGTTTTCGAATGCTCTTGACCAACGATGACAAGGACAATCTTTGATCAGACAAACGGCAACGAAAGAAGGGACGAGAGAAACAGGCGTTGTGGTTTTCTGGAGAAAGCAAACCAACCCGACCCAACCCCAAGGCATGACCGCTCGTGACTGAAATGTCGGAAAACCTGGACATGGACGGGGCCTGTCGACAGAAACGGGGGAGTACTTTTACTAGACCAGCATGCCCCAAGAAGTTACCGCATGCCAAATGGTTCGCTTGCTACTCCGTACGGAGAAGTGAGGATCTAGCCTTAGTTAGACTCCAAGCTTGGGAGCGAGGTCCCGCCGAAGGTGGGTTGACGAACAGATGTGGAGTGGTGTAAGAGGTGGAGGATTTTTGGTGCCATGGGGTGCGAATTGCTTGTCCTTGTCGGTTGGATCTTCCGAGAAAGAAATTCTTTAATGACTGTCATGTCACAGTCGTAGTCAATCTGGGGTGTCGTGTTCATGTTCGAGACGTGTTCTTTTCCTTTCTTCTTTCTTTTCTTTCCATCGGCCGGCTTCGAAACTAGCCGTGTCCTGCTTGTCACGTCACGTCTCGTCTCGTCTCGTCTCGTCTTAGTCTTGGTCTTAAACCCGTCACAACAAATCGATATTAACCGTGAACCTGGGGAAATTGACAACAACAGTTCGTCATGCAATGGATGATGCAAAAAACGGTGGCAGCCACCTCCAGGATCTCCATCTTATTATCCAGACAACAACTGGACAGGCAGACAGGGTATAGGGGAGAAGCCACTGTCGGTAGCTTCCTCATATGATTGCTACCCATCTAGGAAAGGAGCTGTAGCACGCCAACGGTTCTGAAGCACACGCTGACGTCTGAGAGAACCGTTCATTGCCTTTGTTGGAAACAATGATGCTATTGATTGAGCTTGTCTTGCTTGTCCACTGTACGTACATATTGTTCTAATGGCCGTCCCTGTAGGGGAAAGCCCAGGGTCGCTGGATCTGGTGGCGTCGAGCGCGTGGCCGCCCACCTGAGGCTCTCAGACACTGACACACTTACACAGACATGACAAAGCCGGGCCTAACTTTAGGTTAGCCGAGGCTTGACGTGGAAATTTCTCTCGGCGTGTTGGAGTCTTTTTTGGGGGGAGGGGGAGGGAGACGGCAGAGTAGAACGGCAGAGTAGAAATTGAAAGTGCCAAGGGCTCTGCTCGTAAGACGGACGAAGGGTGATGAAGGATCTTCGGGCTTGGTTCCCAGGGCCTGCGATCCGTTCCGCAAGTTGCTAGAGGCGTCAGGGTATCTACAGTACATATGTGCTGTATTATGGATGAACGAAGTGTGAACCAACATATCATGGACTTGCACTGCATCTGCATCCACAAAGTGGATTGAAGCAGGGCAAAGACAGGGTAGAACAGGACAGACAAGGAACGGGAACGGGAGGGAGGTGTGGATGAAAGAATGCTTGGGACTTTCCTATTGCTCTCAGTTCCCCGGATTTTCATGGTCGAGACAATTGACTTTGTCCCCTTGTTCTCATCTTCTTTTGCTGAGATTCGAGCTTGAATGTCGATGAGCCAATGTCCTACGTGGACTGAACCCCAGGTGATTGATTGACTATGCGCCTTCCTTAACCGTTCTTAGTGCACTGGGGGGACTCTTTGAACTTTGGGGCTCCCAGCTTCTTACTCCATATTCTTCCCCCAATCTCTGAGATCGAGGACAACCAGGGGGGGCCAATTAGCTTCGGGTTCGGCTCATCTCAAAGAGCTTATTATTAACTCACTTGGATGCTGTTAACCCCCAAAAGGGAATTACTCGCGAGCTTGTCTTTCGATTTAATTTCTCTCATATCCGATCCTGAAAACTCCCACTTCCAAGTTACAAGTTGCAGCTTTGACATGTTCCTGTCTGTCAGTCAACCTCTTCACATACATCTTTTCTCTCTTACCAATTCTTGTGTAACCTCTGTTGCTGGACTATATCATCAGTAGCCTGTAATTAACCCGGCATTTGCGCCCGCATTCGCGCACCAATCAAATCTTGGAGAGCCCTGTCCCAGCCTGCATCGGAAGAGCGGATTAGACTCAGTGGAATGTATGCACTGCCAGGCTCCAGCATAAGTCAAAGCTACCATAGGCGATTCAATCACTTCAAGGAGCATTTGAACCGCATGCCAGGATACCTACTCTACTCCATGTACTGTACAATGTCTGGGGCCCTGGAGCCCTCCATCGTGATCTTCCCAGCTTCCCCCAACTCTGACTATACCGTACCTTACTTGCTGACCTATTGTTCCTACGTTCCTTCACAGCTCCTACGCTGTAACTCACTTTCCAGAAAGCCAATCTCGCCAATCGCTGCCTCCCCTCATCATGTCCACCACCGGAATGTCTTGCTTGTGGCGCCGAGGGTCCAACGGCCTTCCGGGCCGATTTCCCCACACTCGTCCCATCCACATACACCCTGCTTTATGTAGGTGTCCTGCACTCTCCCCGGTCAAAGGGCTTCATGAACTGACCCTTCAGTTCCTCTTTACACCATCTTCAACCAGTAACTCGCACTGCAGCGTGTGCTTTATCGTCCCTTGTTCCCGGATACCACGTGGCTCCCTCTTACACAACATCCTACGTCGTCCTCCAAGCTTGAGCTTTGAACCATCTTTGTGATGTGACAGCCCTTCTTCCACCTCGTTTTCAGCGGTATAGCAGTGTCTATATGACCACCTTATCTGTAACCGCCTGAATCTCAGGTCGGCAAATGCGGCCTATGAACCTAGCTGAATTACGGAGAGCTGAGCCGGACATTTTATTATTCAATCGTAATAATATAGCCAAAGCTTACCACGTAGGAGAGAGATCCCGACTTAAAAGTTGTCACACCGCATTATGGCCAGTCGTGTAATACAATCCGAATCCGCAATTTTCTACACCTAATCCATCCATTAATTCATGCTTCTGGTTTTGGCTAGTATACTTTTGACGACCAACTCCGATCCCCTTCTAGTAACTGAAAATTCTTCATCCAAGTCGTGACTATTAAAAACAATGCAGCCATATTTACAGTATCGTAGCGGGGATTCTCAGCCCCTTTAATCTAATCCCGAGAGCCATCCACCACGGGATAATGAAGCTCCTAACCCATCAAGAGCTGCTATCTGGTCATTTGTATCAGCTTGCAAATTGCTGTTACCTTCTGTGCTGCTGTTAGACGTATCCTGATTGTTGCTGTCACCAAACATGAACACAGAAGTGTCCTGCCCGTTGTTGGCCATCTGCCAAGCCTCAAAACTCTGGTGCCACTTTGCGCTGTCGTTCAAGAACCATTCTTGCCCATCCATTCTCATAGACCGGTTGGATGGTGGAGTATTGCTGACAGGCGGGACACTTGTGCCGGCGTTTGCCATGCTGTTGCGGTTGATGGGTGCAAATGCCTGCTGATAAGATGGCATCGACGATGTAACAGGGACAGACCCCCATCCACCCATAGGCTCGGGTCCAAATCCTGCGTTGGATCTGTTCAAAGAAATTCCCTGTTGCTGAGAAAGGATGGCGTTCGACAGCGGAGTGCTTGTCAGCATGGCGTCTGTCACAGAATTTTGAGGCTGGTGCTGCGGCTGTTGCTGTTGAAGCTGTTGCGTCGGTCGAGCCAATTGTGCTCGATTATACGGGGTAAAGGGGCTGTATTCACCCATGACCTTCATCCCCAGGCCACCATCAGAAAGGGGTGAAGCTCCTGCCTGCGAATGAGGCGACGGGACATCAGAGGTGCTGTATGTTCCGTACTTTTCGTCAGCCCGATGAAGCACGAATGCTGCATCCTCGGGAAGTTCGCAATTCCACTTCCGGGCGAGAACGCTCAGGATACTCAAGGTTCTTCTCGCGCAAAGCCAATCTTCCGCAATCTCTTCGAGGTGCTTTACCCCATGAGTGATATCCCGACGAGCAGTTTTCTCGGGGAGATTTAGTAAATGGATTGTGCATGCGCTGTGCACCATATACACTGCGATGTTACAAATCTGGCGCAAGTTCCAAAGCTTCTTGTACAATCGAAGCAGTTTTGAGATTGCTCCAGCATTTGCTGTACAAATACGGCGGGGTGAGACATGTGGCGGGAGAGGCGAAGAAGTAGGTGAGTACTTCAGGAAAGGTCGGAAGAGATGTATGTATTGGAGATGGAAGAACATGCTATTCAGGGTCAGTCATTGGTGGCCTAGCTGTCCGGTACTGAGTTACTTACTGCATGAGAAGAACATTGGGTAGCTGGCCATCTTTAGGCTCAAATTCCCTTGGAAGTTCTTTTCGCCACTCTTCAAGACGACGATGCAGCTCACTTAACTTTTTAAGCTCTACCGTCTTCCCACTGGACCTGCCGATGTGACTTGGATGATAGAAGAAGGCGAGCAAATCACTGCTGATCTCGGAAAGCTTTGACATTTGCAGAGCAATAGCTCGTGTTCGTGCTGGTTGTTTAGATGACTGGTCAAATCCATTGTCCGTATAAGGCGACCACGATTCCGCATCTTCGTCGGGGAATACATCGAATTTGGAAACGTTGAACGAACTCTTGGGTATCTGAGGCAGCCTGCCGAGGTAATTGGACCAGCATTTGTCGAATAGATAGCAGCCCCAGAATGTAATTCGCCTGGCATCGATCTCATAATCACTCATTCGTTCTTTGTCGAGCTGGCCAACATCTAGGTTCAGGCCAATATCTTCAGCCATGCGGAAACTCATTCCGCTATAAACCCACCCCTTGGCTTCGCGAGCACAACCGGCTTCTCTCACCGACATGAGTGCCAATGCTTGAACGGTAACTAATCGGGGTTTCTCGTATTCGTCGTTTTCAACAATCAAGCGTTTTGCCTCAGCAAAAAAGTGGTCGCCTTTCGTCCGGCTATCGCCAGGGGTACCATACGCGCCAGATACACTTGTAAAATGGCAACCCAAAGCGAGCATAGCGTTGACCAGCAGTGATGAGCAGTATGCAGTACCTCTCCCTATCCCGGCCTTGCCTCTCAAAAAGTCTTGGAAGAAGAGTGTTTTTGAGAGCGTGGTAAAGTAAGGGTAGTGCCAGTTGAAATACATGTTAATTAGGTGAGTGATTAGCTGAGTGTCCTGGGTGACGCGAGTCCATGAGGTAATAGGATCCTGTCCAGCTGTGTAATCTTCAAAATTTGGCTCCATTTCTCCTTCATGAGTCGGATCACTCAGATAAATAAGATGAGAGGTACCTCCAATGAAGCGCACGTTACCGTTCTCGAGTCTGAGCTCGCCCATTTTGCGAGCTAGATCCCTTTCGCCCTGCTCGGGTTGGTCGGTAGTATAATTATCATTGGATTGATCATAATCATCAGAATCATCATTAGCCAACGGAATCTTCGGTTGTTGTGGTCGTGGCTGTAGTTGCTGCTGCTGCTGTTGCACTTTGATAATATCTTCGGCAACAGCGTCAAGGCTGTTGCAGGTACGGATCTTTTGAACAATGCCTAACACATCGTCCTCTTCAGCATTCAATATAGCTTCGATTAGAATCTGCAAGGTCGAATTGCGTGCCTTCATGCTGTCGACCTTTTCGCGATAAACACCCTTCCGACGATGGTCCGAGTTAGGATCATAAACACACTCAGTTCCATATACGCTGGAGCATGCAGCGCAACTGGGAAGGGCACCATCGCACTTGGACTTGCGTTTCCGGCATGCTATACACGCCGTACTCACGCATCGCCTCTTCTGACTGGCAGAGTCGGCGCCTCTGCGTGACTTCTTGCGAGTTGACCCTTGGGCAGTTGTCGATGGACCCGGCTGCACCGCGGTCTTGGGTTCCGGCTCTTCCATGGTGTAACTGAGCAAGCGTTATCTGGTGACAGGAATGCACGCAAATCAAACAAATGGCAGAGGTCAGAGTATGAGGATATCCAGATATATAACTCTCTTTGTGAGATGATATGACACGATGTTTTGTACGAATGTGCTGGTTCGAAGGCCCACAACCTAGACTGGGGGACGAAATTGTGGTTAGAGGTTGAACGGTAATCAGCAATTTGGCTCAAACTAGGCGAATATGAGGTCTTTGTGGTTGGTTAATAGATACGGGTGCGGATGACAATTTAGATGTGATAGGTTGGAGAAGAATTGAACAGGAGTTGGAGACTGAGCATATAGTCCTCCTAGCAACTATTCCATCCTGGCTTTGCGGGTTTGTAATCAACCATGTCTAGTAGGGACAAGGTGAGGGCTTCTGCCGAGTTGACCAACTCCACGGGAGGGACTTGTTATCCAGAGTCAACGCCGAAGACAGCCCGAGGTGCTTGACCAAAGTGAGGTGATATGAGATGAGGTGATGATGGGAGGTGATAAAAAAGATGGTGGATGAAGAGTGAGGAGGGATGGGAATGTGTGAGGTGAATTTCTTGCAGCTTGAGGCCTAGGCTCCTGAACGCGGCTGATTAAGGTGAATCTTCAGGCGATTCCCGACTCGACCTGACCTGACACCGAATGGATGTTTCTTCTGGGACTTTACTAAAGTAGGAAAAGACCCTGAGGTAGGCGCACGCGTGGTAAGGTTAAGCGGTAGAAGGAACAGTGAAACTGACGTTGGTCAAGGAATTGAGTGGAGGCAACAGCCCAGCATCAGCGTGGAGGTCCCGCCTCTTCTTGAGTTCTGACGACTCAGAGGAAGGCGTTATGTAAGTCGTCTCTCCTGGACCTGGGTCTGATACTATTTCGGTATAGTCTGGATATTCGGCTTTTGGGGGAATCAAGACAGCCAAGATAGCTTATTTCCCAAAGGTTAAAACACCAACTGTCTGTCTATCACATGGGATGGGATAATATTCTCAACAGAGATTATCGACTCGACGACATCTTTCCCGCATAATCCCCCACTTGGGATCGGCCAGCCAAGGATGTGGCTCCTCACCCTTTGTACAGTAGCGGCCCGGGGCCCCAGGGTCTCTGATAGCAGCTGTGCGACTTAGGCAGGCCATCCTGATAAGCTCTTGGGAGAGTCCTCAGATTGGCTACAGAACGGTTATCAACAGGCCTGGGTTCTCTTTTGGGCCGAGACTTGAGCTGCATTCTTATCCACGGATGTGGTGCCCAACAACCCCATCCGTGCTTCTTGTGCCGCCTTGAAGAAACGATTTGGCTTTGTACTGCCTTGTGCTGCATGTTTACTCCAATCAAGTGGACTGGCGACCTTATCAGCTTGAGGCATACGCTTTGACTTGGTCGTTCAGACTAGTTGTACCCGAAAACATATGCACTTGCTTAGTCTCTCAGTCACCTTCTTATCATATCTCAGTGTGATACCGGTTGAACAGAAAAGCAAAGAGAGTAGCCGTATCAAGCCCCTGACAATCCCTTTGTTAAAGCATGTCCAAGATAACCTCCAAACTTTAACCCAGTGTAAATCCCAACAGTAACGCCAACAAAGCTGCCGTTCTCTGCACCCAGGTCCACCGTCATTGGTGGCTTGAGATCGGGAATCTGATATCCACCTGATGACTCCTTAAGCCGTTTACCAGCCGAGGTGCCTGCCTGTGTACCTGAATTGTACAGCAGATGACGCGCGGAGCGTTCTCTCATGTTGCGGAGATTTTATGTGATTGTTCCAACTTATCAATTAGGTACTAACCTACAGCCCATTTCTTTTACATGCTCCCAAAGATGACATCACTAGCTACTTACCTACTTTGTACAAGGACCTAGGTCATAATTTCGTATAAGTACCTATCAATATGTGTGGACCTAATTGCACATTTAGCACTGTTTCTAACAGCAGGAAAACAATGTGCTACCCAGACTTGCCATGCTTTTAACAGTGGTGATACATACAAGGTACATCCGGTTATCTACCGTACACTCTAGAAGGTGGTATATTACACAGGCATCCCATCCGCCTAGCCAAATTCCTTCCCAGTTCCAAAAACCTTATGTTTCTTTTCATTAACCCCGTCCCAAATACCAGTTGTGGGCCAGCTGGTTGGTCAAATAGCTGAAAGGCGTGGGTACCTCAGCCATACCCTTTCTTGCGACAGGATGACGCAGGTAGACCGCAGCACAGATATTGGGGTTGACCTCAAGGTAGCGAGGGATGAAGGCAAAAGCAGACATGAATGGACGAGGACGCCAGGGAGTAACATAGGGTTTAGAAGGATCGACAGGGTTCTCGGAGTCGTTTCTGAGAATGTTGATGAGGCGGCGGGTCTCCTCATGGGTAAGGTTCTCAGTGGCCAGAATATTCATAGCCCGGTCGCGATCTGCCTTATTCGTGATGCCCTCCAGACCCTTCTCAAGGACGTTGTTCTTGAATTGTAACTTCTTCGCCTCTCTTTCCTCCTTACTTAATTTAGAATCTGATTTCTCAGCTTGTGGTTTGGCGGACTCCTCAGCCGATGCTTCGGCTGAAGCATCAGCATTGGCTGCTTTAGCCAGTGTTGAGTCAGCCTTGCGGAAGGTATCTACAGACTCAAGTTTTGCGATCTGAGCCTGAATTTGATGGAGGAGGTCTCTTGCGTCAAGTTCGCGAGCCTCAGGAAGAGACAAGAAACGCTGAGCAGTGTCACGGAATAGTCGTAAATCTTTCTTCTGCTTAGCAGAAAGGTTTCGCATATCGCCCTTGAGAATCTCTCGGGCGGTTGTTCGGAGGTTTCTGACACGGTGCAACTGAACCTCTCGCTCAACACGCTTGTGTGCGTGTTTTCCTAGAACCTTTGCATCAGAGGACTCAGCTTCCTCTCCTTCCTTTGCAACAGCCTCGAGGACTTTGGATCGCTTCTTCAGCCCATTCTTTCTGACTGACTCTTCTTGTTTGTCGAGCATCTCCTTCTCACGGCTTTCCATAGTCGTATACTCAGCTGTCTTTTGCTCTCCAGTGCCATACAGAACTTTCTCAACCTCAACTTGGAACATGTCACCAGGATTCAATGCATACGATGGATGGACCATCTGTCAAATGTTAGAGCAGTCCGTGATGGGAGTCTTTTTCTGAAACAAACCTTCTTGCCGTTCACCTTGACAGCTCCGTGAATGATAAATTGACGAGCTTGTCGTACACTGCTAGCAAACATGGCACGGAAGACAGCGGTATCCAACCTTCGCTCCAATGGCGCGAATGTCATTTGCATATAGGGCGTCATGTTCTGGAAATGCTCCGAGAGCATATCGTTCACATTTCCAAAAGCTCGGCCTCGCTGAGCGGGATGAGAAGGACTTCGGACTGTTGTACTGCCTTTGGGAACTCTGGAGTAGGTCTCGGCGGTCACGTTGGATGTCGTTAGACCTGAACCACGACCAGCGGCCTGCTCGGCACCATCGTTGGCGGCCAGGTATTCGGGAGGGAGATCGACAGCGGATTGAAGACGTCTTGAAAAGAGCCGCACCCACTTCTTCTCGGAAACATGCTCGCCGTGATAACCTCGGGTTTTCGATTTGGCTGCCCATTTCTGCTGGAAAAATGTTGCTCGGCTGTTGACTTGGGGCTCACGGCCGGCTGCACGGGCGATGTTAAACAGATTGTACTTGTTCCATGATTGCCTGAGTTTCTATGTGGTGTGTCGGTTAGCAAGGCAAAATTCACCTCGCGCGGGTTGGCACAGCCAGCCCGGGTCAATTGGGGTCAAAAGCTGAGCATACCGGTCTCGTCAGACTATAGTATTTCGTAGGCCGACGCATATTGGCAGATTAAGGCCCACGGTGCTGGGAACTGGCTCGTCGTGATTAACGTCAAGAGCCAAAATTTTGGCATCAATTCAGCTCGATCACCGGATTATCTCGTGGGTCCGGCCGTGGTTCAATCCAAAGTCACTCGCTTATGTCAGCTGGGGAAGATGAGAATCTGTGGGTCCCCACTGACTTACACGCAGGACGCGACTCAATTAAACACGACGCGTCACTAGTTCAGAGACGTTCCAAAGGAATCCATGAGTCCCACCAGCAACACCAACATTTTCACAATTCTCTAATATTAAGGATATTTCACTTCTCATACTCTTGGAAATCCTTCCACAATGCTTTCAGCATCATCACCTATCGCCTTACCTCATTCTCCACCCCCAGCGAAACGATCCAAACCTCACGATCATAGCCCTCCTAAACCGAAAGCTCGAGGTCCATTCCTCGTTGAGGACGACGATTCCGATTCGGACAGCAATGGCGAAACTAATGACTCTGCTCGTGGGTCAAAACGTCTGATGACCGAGGATCCACGAGGGAAACCTTCAGATACCATTGCGCAAAGCCAAACAACTGTTGATCTAGTTGACGAGGAACCCTCAAGCACTCTTAATGTGCAAGCTCAAGAACCAACACGACTAAGCCAAAGACCAATCTTCACCACTCCGATTTTCAGTAATCTTGTGCCGCAATCTTTCAAGGCAACAACATGTAACGGTAAATCTGTCACAATCAAGGAGCGAAAGGCCAACTCTGCGCCAACATACGAGTCCATGGTCGCAGCTCGATCGAAAACGAAAGAAGGGCGAGCGAAGCGAAGCTACTACGGCGTTGATATCCACAATCTCATGAGCACTGCATCTGCAGAGATTGCAAGTCAGAAACAAACGCAGCCGCAAAGGCCTGATGTGCCCGTTCAATCAGTCGAGCCCCGGCTATCGAACGGCAAAAAGCCCAAGAGAACTCGCTTATGGACAGAGAAATACCGGGCAAGGAGCTTTATGGATCTGTGTGGTAACGATAATACCAACAGACGGGTATTGGGATGGTTGAAAAAGTGGGATCCTGTGGTGTTCCCGGGAGCAGCAAAGTCAAAGCCTGTAATAACCAGACGACCAGGTGCTCAGCAACAAGAAGAGGAGGAAAAGCCTCATAGAAAAATCTTGCTGCTCACAGGACCTCCGGGACTGGGAAAGACAACGTTGGCACACGTGTGCGCGAGACAAGCAGGCTATGAAGTTATGGAAATTAACGCCAGTGACGACCGAAGTCGCGATGTCGTCAAGAACCGCATCCGCACAAGCTTGGGAACAGAGAGTGTCAAAACCGTCAGTAACCGCAAAGACGGAGACGGGCCCCCAAAATTGGCTAAACCAGCGTGTGTAGTGGTGGATGAAGTGGACGGCGTTGTATCTGGCTCTGGGGGATCAGGTGAAGGTGGCTTTGTCAAAGCACTGATAGATCTTGTTCTCCTGGATCAGAAGAATGCGTCGGGTGCCACCACAGAAAATTACGGGCGAAAGAAGAAGAAGGGTGACGACTTTCGACTGCTCCGACCCCTGATTCTCATTTGTAATGATGTATACGCGCCAGCGCTTCGACCACTCCGGCATTCCAATTTGGCAGAAATTATTCACGTTGGCAAGCCGACTATGGAATCGGTGGTTACCAGGCTAAAAAATGTTTTTGAAAAAGAAGGTATCTCTTGCGAAAAAGATGCTGCACGAAAGCTGTGTGAGGCAGCCTGGGGTATGACGAGCGGCATTGATGCCAGGCGAGGAGCTGAGAGCACAGTGGAGGGTGATCTTCGAGGTGTCATGGTCGTTGGTGAATGGGTAGCGGGGCGATTTCGCGCATCCAATCTGAATGGTAAAGGCTCTCTCACTCGGCAGTGGCTGGAGCGCAATGTCCTTCAAGATCTAACTAGCGGCGCTGGCGGTGCTCGAGGTCTGGGTCGAGGTGGTGTCAAGGACATCGTTTCACGCCTCTTCCAAGAAGGTGGCGGCTTTCCAAAGCAAGCTATGGACCTGTCTCAATCCAAAACACAGCATGAGCAACCGCAGGCTGAGCTGGGTTTCGGCGAGTATCAAAAGAAGCATGCCATGGAAAGACTGCGGCAAATGATTGATACAAGCGGCGAAATCAGCCATATCATGACGGAGGTTTTTACCGAATACCCAAATCGCGAGTTCAACGATGATCTGTACCTTACAAAGCCCAATCAAGCCTACGAATGGCTGCACTTTCACGACACATGTCAGTCACGGCTTTATGCTAGTCAAGAGTGGGAATTGGCACAATACCTCAGCCAGCCCGTTCTAGCATGCCATCACCTTTTCGCATCTCCCAAGCGCTATCTTCCCAGCATGGGCTACGATCGCCGCTGGGGTGGTGATGCGGAGGATAACTCTGCGCCTCCACTGCCATTCTCTGGTTCTCGGGCTGACTACCAAGCTTTCGAAGCAGAGCGTCAGAATAGGACTCAGCTCCAGGCTTTGCAGGGACAACTCCCACCCACACTGATGCGTTCGTTCCGCAGCGCTGAGGATGTTGCCGCCGAGTTCCTCCCTTATCTTGCGCGTATTGTCTCTCCGGATGTCAAGCCCGTTGTTGTGGGTGGTAGTCAAGGATCCATGGCCAGCGTACGCAGGGAGAGCGAACGTGCCATGGTCAAACGTGCAGCTGATGTTCTCGCCGAAGTTGGTATCGAGCTGCAGAAGGGAAGAATCGAGAGTGAGTCGCTCACCAATCGGACACCACAATATGTGTATCGCATGGAACCGTAAGTCGTTCAATATCTCGGACGGGTGAGCACAACTGACATTACTACAGGGACCTTGATGTTCTGGCCACATTCGAAACAGCTGCATCACTTCTTCTACCCTCGGCAGCACCTACACGCTATGCTGTTCGTCAAGTTCTCGACCAAGAACTGAAACGAACATTAGTGGAACGGGAAGCTCGCGCTCGACAGTCCCGCTTCAAAGCAGGCGACCCACTTGGACACGCTGAGCACCTCAGCACAGACAAGATTATGGCTTCCAAGAAACATGCACTCGAAGCATCATTGCAGGACACTACACTCATCAAGCGTGATTTCTTTGGCCGGATCATAGAGGCGCGGCCGCTAGCTGAGATCACGAAGAATACCCCCGAACAGCAAGCCAAGCAGGACGAAAAGGAGCGCAAGGTGTGGGTGACGTATCATGAAGGATTGAACAACGCTGTGAGGAAACCAATGTCTTTGCAAGAATTTATAAGGGGATTATAAGAGCACAGTGCTGTTGGGGGAAAGGTAATGGATATGTGAATAGCATTGGGTCAGACTAGCATTGGTTGCATAGCGATGTTGAATTTATCCTAAATTTTATGAAAAAGTTCCAACGCTATAAAGACTCGTATATCTAGGCTTCTCTACATCTAGGGCCACGACAAATTAACAAATGACAAGACTTGTCAAACACAACTCGTCTAGAGTTTCGCTTTGGGGGTGTCCTGCTTGGGTCCAGCATTGGGCCTTTGAGCAGGCACAGACAAAGGATCATACACAGTTGATGAAAGGTTATCCGATGGCACAGCAGAATGCTGGAACAAACTTCGCAGGTCAAGCATACCGGGATGCAGATCCTCGATGGTGCTAGCACCAATGAGGCGCATGTTCATTTCCAGCTCATCCTTCAGTAGCTGCATAGCTCGTACGACACCAGCCTCACCATAAGCGCTCATGGCGTACAGGAAAGGTCGTCCGATACCAACGCCACGAGCACCCAGGCAGAGAGCCTTGAGGATATCAGTTCCACGACGGATTCCGCCATCGATGAAAATCTCAATCTTGTTCTCGAGACCACGCTCGCGAAGAACAGGCATCGTCTCGGCGAGAACCTCAATAGCGGACCGGGCAAACTCAAGCTGACGACCTCCGTGGTTGGAGAGAACAACGCCCTGGCAGCCGTAGTCAATAGCCTTGAGGACATCTTCGACACGCTGGACACCCTTGAGGATAATGGGCATGGACGTAATACTCTGGAACCACGCAATGTCCTTCCAGCTCAGTGCAGGGTCAATGAACGTCGAGATAGCGCGCGCAGCACCTTGGCTGTTATCCGTGTCTGTGCCCTCTTGGACGTGGGAACCAGGGTCGGTAAACTTAGATCTCATATCCTTCTCGCGACGTCCCAGTTGGGGCGCATCAACGGTAATGAAGAGACCCTTGCAACCACGCTTCTCAGCATGTTGAACGATCTTCTTGGTGATAGCACGGTCCTTGTTGACGTAGAGCTGCAGCCACTGGATCTGATCGCCTGCTTTTGCGTCCACAATCTCGTCGAAGGAGCACGACGCAAGAGTGGGGATCATCTGAATGATGTTGTGCTTTGCTGCGGCGCGGGTGAGGACGACTTCACCCTCTGGGTTGCCGAGTTTACCGAGGGCTGTGGCTGTCACATAAACGGGGATGTCTGTTTTTGTGCCCAGCATGGTGGTTGAGAAGTCGATGTTTTCCACGTCGACGAGAATTTGAGGACGGAACCAGATGCGATGGAACGCGCTGTGGTTCTCTCGCATTGTCTATTCTCATTTAGATAACTTCCTCAGTAGCGGTGCAAGGAAAACTTACAATCTCATCGTCGGCAGCGCTGGAGTAGTATCCCCATGCAGTCTTTGACATCACACGTCGAGCGACAGCCTCAAAGTCGAACAGGTTATAGCATTGCGACAGAAGAGGCTTCTGCTCAATGCGCTGCAGACGTTCCTCTTCCTCTGGGTCTACCTCCTTCTTCTCCTGCTGAACCGTGCCCATGTCGACAGGGCCAAGATGCTTGGAGGCATCAAGATACTTATCGAGGGTATCGGGAGGATGAATTGGTTCGTATTCTTCAGTAGCATCTTTACCCTGGTAAGTGTTAGTGGATGAGGGATGTTCAGTAAAGGGCGAGACTTACAGCGTACTTGAGGATAATCTTTTGACCTCCAGGGTGTTCTTCAAGTCGTCAGTCTTATCCAATGCTCACTTTTTGAGCATATCATACCTGGTAGAAATTCTGTCACATCATATGCTTTACCCTGTCGCATCCAAGTTAGTAAAAGTCGGTAAGTCGCAACTTAATTCATGGGGTCCATACGTGGACGATAACCCAGCACGACTTTGCGCTGTTGTGCTCAGCAACCTCGCCGCCTTTCAACACCATTTTGACAGTATTCAATTTGTTGTTTGTTGCAAGAAACGGGTATCAACTGAGGAAAAAAGAGGAGCGTTGCCTTTTGCCCGATGAATGAATGACGAAATAGGCTCTTGATCGGCAGGGTATAGCCTGTATGTGGATATCTTGTGTCTAGATCTTAGGAGAAAAGGCCAGTCAACCAAGAGCCAAAACAGTCAGGCGTAAGATGGAAGTAAGAAGATGAGAAGGCGAGAGTATAAGAAGAATAAAAACAAAAAAAAGCAGTTGAGAATCCGAACACGGAGACCGGATAGTTAGGGAATAACGGGTAGCGGAACGAAGCCGAGTCGGTTCGGCGACATGACCGGTCCGAAAGTTTGATCTCCCGGTTCAAGCTCAGTGACCTCAATTCACTTCTGCGGGGAAATACCCCATAAATTCTCTTGAACAGCCTCTAAAATTGCCTGTATTACTCCCAACATGCACCATCGAGTCTAGCGCCCAATTCTAGTTGGGGTTAAACAGCTCGGGCAATCGGGGTAAAGGCATGCGGAGTGCCTTTTAGCCTCATTACACCGCAACCACAACCTCGGTTTAAAGTGTGGCGAGTCTAAGCTTACATAGATAACCTTACAAGATGAAACAAATATTGTTGGCAATTCTTCTCTATATCGTTTTCTTCCGCTCGGCTCTCATAGCTGCAATGCCTCAACACAATCGCTTTTCCTTCCATCACCATTTCCCTTCTCTTGAGGTCAGACGAATGCATCATAGCCAATTGTATATCATAACTCATTGGCAAGCATAGTAGTCGTCTGTTTACTACTATGTCCTTTGAAGAGGATTCCCACACAGCTAGCCCCTGAACCCGAAGACTCGCTTTCACTGCCCAATTACTTCCATGCATTCAGCCCTGCCCACGGATCATTTTGCTTCTGTTGCTGAGGGGCTGCTGATTGAGGATGTGCACTCTGTGGATAAGCACTGTTTGGATGCGCGCTGTTGGTTTGATTTCCATAATGAAATGTCTGTTGAGGTCCAAGCGGTGGTGGCCCAGGAGGTGGTGGAGGTGGCACAAATCCAGGTGGCATGTAGCCTCCCTGTGTCTGCGGTGTAGCTGAAGCACCGTATCCTCCAAACGATTGAGTTTGTCCAAACGTTGTCTGGTTAGGAGGCGGTGATGCAGGGCCCCGGTAGCCTCCAATATTGAAAGACGTTTGATTCGGAGGAGGCGATGTAGGTCCCGGTGTGCGTCCATACTGACTTGGATTGTATGTAGGCTGCACGAACGTGTTGATAGGAGGAGGTCCGAACGATTGCGTTGTTGGTGGCGGAGAAAAGTTCTGGTATGCTTGTTGTTGAGCCATGGTCTGTTGCTGCGCCGGAGGTGAGTTCGGCGCCTGATACTGGCCTTGGTAATTGGCTTGCGGATATCGAAGATTCTGTCCCTGTTGATACTGCGAGGGTGGTGTCGGCCGATTTTGCGTCTGAGGCTGTGGCGATGACTTGGAAGGGTCTATCGACATTCGGTCCATGAGACCCCTGAGTCTCTCTCGCTCCATCTCAGCCTGCGAGTTCTTACTCGATGATCGTTCCTGTTCAATTTGGTTGAGTAGCTGCGCGCCCTCAGATCTACGGTTGTTGACAAAGCTGTCGACGTTCTTCTCCAAGCTCTCTACTGTCTCGCGCATCTCAGTATACCAATTCTTAGCGCTCTGTAAGCCTGCGACAAGGTCCAGGAATTCCTGGTATGCGCGCTTATATCGGTTGATGACTGATGATCGCTGCCGCTGGATGGCCTCATATTTGCTCTGTTCCGATTGAACTCGCTTATCCTGCAATAATCTGTTGAACGTGTTCGTGAGCTCCTTCATCAAAGCAGACTGCTTGTGATTGGCTTGCAAAAGTCGGTTTTGATGAGGCCGGAACTTTTCCAGCTCTTGCTCAAAAAGCTGCGTCTCATAATTAGATATAGACTTCTTATTCAGTATGAGAATCTGGGAAATATCGTCGTTGTGAGCCTAGCAATGTTAGTCCGGCTTCTGATTAAATCCTAGTCGCTTTACTCACCTTCTCCTTCAAATCCTTCAGCACCTGGTTTCGTTCTCGCTTAATAAGGTTGAGTTTCTTGAGAATATCCTCAACCCTGTTGATCTGGTCCACAACACTAGGACCCTCTTCAAAATCGTCATCCAAAAGATTCGGCTCCATGCCAGCCGGGCTTGTTGCGTTACTTCCCCTTGCTCGCGCTTGTGCAACAGCACGTTGGAACAGCTGGTCGACTTCTCCTGACTGAGCAGCCCGTCGCATTTCATCAAAGTCCATTTCGTTCTGTCGAAGTTTACCCGCTAGCTGGTTGTCACTCCTCGATGCCTCATCTAAAGCCTCACGGTAATGGCGAATGTCGCCCCGTAATGTCGTTGTGAGTCTCGAGCTTGGCTGCTGTGTCCAGTCGTTTTCATACTTGGATCGCATTTTTTCACATACACCTTCCTCCATATCGAGTTGCTTCGTGCTCTTATCCAGGATCAAGAGGATGGAATCCTTCTCGGACCGGAGCGAATCGAACAAGGTTACTGGGTTGTCTTGGTCAGAAACATCAGCGCACCACTGCCGGAAGTCCTCGTCAGGCAGGATATCCTGGTCAAATCCACCCTTGAGCACTTGCAATGCTCCTGGAAGCCTCAAATAATCCAGACTGGCTGCCATTTCATCATTGGCCGTTTCCACCCGTTCTGCCTCAGCTCGTACGAGCTTGGCTTTCTCTTCATCATATAAGCTGGCAGACTCCGTGACAGCAAACGGCACAATTTTAGCGAAAAGGTCAGGCCCAGTGATACGTTGAATGTCTTGGCCAGCATATAGCTCGCTGACGGGAATTGGCTTTGCGGCTGGCAGCTTGGCGACGGCTTCCAGGCTGGCCTCAGCGGGCACTTCTTGATGGTACACATAATCATTATCCCTCAAAGCACTTTGCAGCTGAGTTTGGACTGTCGAGTGATGTCTCTTCGTGATTTCCTGAAGAAATCCTCCACAGTCGGCACTCAGGTTCGAGCTCATGGGAACCGAGCTAGGAAAGTTCCTAGCAATGCGCTCGGCTTCCTTTGCTTGGGCCTCGGCAACTTGCAGTCTTCCAGCAGCGATACCATGCTGGTTAGCCTCGTCATCTGCTAATGCTTGGTAGTATTGTGCCATAGAGTTCAGCAGGTTGGTTTTGATCTAGTGCCGTTAGCGAACATACAACATGAAGAATGAGCCATGTTGGATGGCGACGAGTGAACCTACCTGTATCATCAATAGCCACACTTTCTCAAAAATAGCCTTGTTCACATTTTCCTGCACACCTTCAAGGGCCTGCCCATATAGATAGCCAGCCTGGGCAGCCAACTTTGCAAGCAAACCAATCTTTTTCTTATCAGCAATTTGCTTTTCAAGGAATACCTCCTGAGCCTGTGCGAGCATGATATGAATCAGTGCCTTAACAGTCTCTCTACTGAGGTCGGATGATGGCGCATGGAGGAAGTTCTCATTGATGTAAGTGAACATGCCAGCCGAAGCCTGAAAGTTGTGGTAGGCAGTCTTGAGGGCGGACTCCTCGGCGCGGTCTTGAGCAGCAGCGTGGCAGGAGAGAACAGCAGAGATGTTGAAGATGATAGAGGCTTTCTCGAAGGCGAGTGAATATTGCGCAGTAGATTTGTGTGTGAATGCGTCGAACCTGATTATAGAAAATCAGCAGTTGTCAAAAGGTGCAGCGCACCATCCGGCCGAACTCGACCCTCGGGGAAACGAACCATGTAAAGGATATCTTGATGTGCTGCTCATCAACGGGAAATCGTAGGTCAAGAAGCTCAAGCTGCCCATAATAGCGATAAAGCATATCTCGTCCAGAAGTGCTATCCTTTCCAGCGCCCCGCACATCTTGTCTCAATCGATTCAGTGTCGCGCACTCCTCTGCATAGCGTTCTGGATCATCGCCATAAGTATCGCGGATATAGCCCTTCAGAGGCTCAATCCAGTCAATCTCGTTGGTAGCCTTGAGGGGCACCGAGATCATTGGAGACTGTGCCATGGCAGGCAACAGCTAAATGGCGAACAGCGTAGTGGCGCGATCGAATAGGACTACGGGTCGAGGTGAGCAAGAAGAAAGTTATGTGGCCAATATGCAGCTGAGCGTGGAGATGTCTGCTGGAGCGCCAAGTTGGCGGTCGCACAGATGCAGCTAAGGGTTGCAGGAGATGCCGGGTGGAATGACAAGGCTGAGGAAGAGACAGATCAAGTCCCTGGATATTGACGACGATAGCCGGCTGGCCGCTTGCAATGCGACCCGATCTATGTATACGGTTCGAAGTGCGTGGTAAGAACGGGAGTAAGAGGCGGGTCGGGTCGTAAGAGGATGGTTTGGGGGCGGTAGCGGGGACAGCTACAGTACGAAGCCAGCCAAGAGCTAGAGAGACCGCAGAGTCAAATAAGCTCGAGGGAGATGCAGCTGGGATGCACTGTTGACAGGGGCCGTCGAGGGGTGGTGTCGAGAGGATATCTGTCAGCGAAAGCTGCAAGAAGACACACCAGTCGATAGTAGATCGTCCCACGGAGACTGTGAGGGACGAACAGAGACGTGTCTTCGTTCAAGTTGAGTCGAAGGTTAAGTCGAGGTTGAGGTTGATGGAGAGCGGGGTCCGTCAGGCCCAGTTGGCGTACGGCGGTGACGAAATAAGTCCAGGGGGCCGTCGAAGCGCGGTAAGGGTACCTAAGACATGAGGTAGGCCCAGGAACAATGTTTTATCACATTCAGATGAGGGCAAATAAACACCGCAGTTTATTCTGGAGTGCCGCAGCTGATGAGACGGATAAAGGTCTAGACCCATGGCATGCACAGTGAGGTAGCTCTAGAGACGGCTAAATTTGAACGGAAGCACTTTGAGCTGGACCAGCACCTTCAGATTTTGGAGACCACCCGACCTCACCTCACCTCAGCGGACGTTACAGAACTTACCTTCTGTACTGCGCCTACAGAGCATCATCTCATTCACCAACTGCAACCATACAGGATGGAACGCCCATGCTTAATTCATGCATACATCCATACTACAATATTCAATGCCTGACCAGATAGCAGTCATCACTGGCTCGTGGTAACCCCCGTCGCCGTCTCATCGCGGCATATATCTCCACTCAAGCACCCCAGAACATGAGCTTTTAGTGCCAAACCGCATCAACAACCGCCTGATGGACCATCTTAGGCCCAATATCAACAGCCAGTAGCGTTGCAAAGGTGCCTTGTAAACCAATTCTCGTCCCGTATCTTGTGGCTCGACTATTCCTGGCTGGTCTAAGCCTCAATGATTAACCGCCGCCATAATGTCCTCTTCACTCTAATCCGACACTATCACAGACCGATAATAATGTTGAGTTCGGTACGTGATAACATTCATGGGCCGCGTTATTACTTACGTGGAGAGATGCGAATCACAGCTGCCTGTTGATACCTAACTTCGTCGAATGCGTACTACAAGCTGATGAATACACTAGGCATCGCAGTTTTCGGTGCATGGGACTAGCCAGAGTGTTTCCATAGGCAGTGGCCGTTAATCTTGATATCACTTTTTGAATACTTAGTTTCCGGTGATCTCGACTCAAGCCTGCAAAGCGATTCGTTGGACAGCCACGCCAAAATGAAGCCTCATCATTGTCATGTACGCCAGCACATTTTTTCCCTCTCAACCATCACACTTTCTTTCGTCAATAAAATGGAAACTATTCTAGTTTTCTTGCTTGGGGTCAGCGGTCGGGGCTCCCTAACCGTCTCAATCACATCTAATCACAACCCAATAGAAGCAATGGGAAAGACAGATTCATGTTTGCTTCGTAGTCCATGCATGAAGCATATCACATGTTCAGGCTCACGTCGATTGATAGGTAGAGGGCATCCTAATGGCCTGCCGAACTATCAGAGTTGCAGCTGGACCATCATCGATTTGCTCAACTCAATATCACTCACATACAAAAAGACCCTCGTCTGATGACTCGGGGCTAATGCAAGTGACGCTGGCCTCATCCTAGCCAGGAACGCTCGTTCTATCTGCCATTGGTCAGCTCTTCACAAAACCAACAAGGAATCCCGCCCCCCAATCCGTAGCAATGAGCGGCCCGCTTCTGCAGGGGTCTTGATCCCTCTCAAAGGGTCGCCGCGGCCTATTATGCGACCCCATCTCTAACTATTCCAAACCGTGCGGCCACGAGCTCGAGATATGACCAACCGTGTCAGCGGTCTATAAACCAAGTGGTATACATAGAAGGTCCTACCTCTATGTATCGACTTCCTGAGTTTATAATAGAGGTGGAGATACATCAACATACCAGATGGTGAGATACATGAACTCTAGTTGGGCAGAGTTACATCAGACCATCTCAAGCTAGCCCCAGGACTCACTTGTCACACCGCAAACTACCTCGATGTGTCGGGTGCTATCGATAACGGGGCTGATCACTCTTCTAGTAAAATAGCCGACGGCTTGCATTTCTCGATCGCAAGACTGATCTGAACATCACCGGATCCACCTGTTGGTCTCCAAACTGAAAAGTACGACTGCCGACGATAGATCATTGCTGGTAAGTCAGTATCCACTATTCACGCTCTCGACACGGGAGTAAATCGTGGTGTAGATGACTTCTTGAATTACCGAGGGGTTTTCAGTTACCTTCCTAATAATAAATTTCCTTGCTCATAGCTATGTCCTGGCCAGTGATTAGTTTGTGTGATACGTAACATGGTCTCATCCCTCCGATGTGTTTGCCAACTGATGGTCACAAGAGTAAACCTCGCTCTCGAAACACATTTCTAAGTCTAAGACGACCTTTAATAGTGATTACTATATCAATAATAATAAGCCCCTTAATAAATCGTTTATATTTGAGAAAATCCGGTATGCGTTCGGTCTCCAGGGTAAGACTGCGTTAGGATAGTATATGTGATACAACGATACAGAGGCTGACTCTGCGAGTTTGATTCTGAGAAGGTCGGACTTAGCAGAGGCTATAGCCTAGGTAGGCGTACAGCATATGTGGACGCTGGGATATCTTTTAACGTAGTCCTGTGACGTCCATGAAACAGTCCGGGATTTTCGGCGAGAGCATATAGAAAAAAGCGGGTCATTCCCGGAGGCCAACGTCCGGCCGGATTCATTTTCTCTCGGCTCACATGCCAAGTCTCTTGCGAAGATGTACGTATCTCTACCTAGTGAATGAGGGAACAACATGGAAGTGATGTAATTATACTGGGTCTATTGAGAACTTTGCATTGTACCATATCGTGGCCTTGGTTCAATCATCATTGTCGCCTGACGTCAACGATAGTGATGACAAAATGACGATGGATTCGGCCGTTGGAGCTCGACATCTTATCAGCCGCGAGTGGCCATATATTAATGAGAATTGCTACGGTTTGGGAGCTTACTGTCACTCATCTCGAAAAAAAACTACACTTCCTTGTATCGAATCTCAAAATGTCAACACCAGCAGCTCCCTTCTATCAGCTCCGTTGCGGCTGTAACCAATACCCATGGGGTAAACAAGGCTCCAACTCTCTATCTGCACGACTCTGTGAAAAGACGCCGGGATGGGATGGGGATGGAAAGAAGAGCTTCAAGATCGACGAGGACAAGCCATATGCTGAGATGTGGATGGGCACATACCCCGTGTTGCCATCCTATGTTGCTACCACAGGCGAAGATCTCCAAGACGTTCTGGACCGATACCCCAAAGAACTTTTGGGGGAGAAAATCACTTCGAAGTTTGGACACAGCAAGCTCCCATACCTTCCCAAGGTTCTCTCTATTGCGAAGGCATTGCCATTGCAGGTTCATCCCAACAAGGAATTTTCGAGTAAGAAGCACAAGGAGGACCCAGACTCATTTACGGATGGCAACCACAAGCCAGAAATCGCCCTCGCATTGTCCGAGTTTGAGGCTTTCTGTGGCTTCAAACCTGTCGAGGCTATCGTGGATATCTTACGCCAGAAACCTTTGAGACACTTCCTTGTCGCAAGTGGAGCAACTGTCGCGGATGAGAAGCTCAGTCAAGAAGGATTGAAGCAGGTCGTTAAAACTATTTTAACATCATCTGACGAAGACGTCAAGAAAGCTTTTCAGGCAATCCGACAACTCCCTGATTCTGCATTTACGGGACTTAACTCAGCCATTCCACAGGTCGCTAAGAAACTTGAGAAGAATTTCCCAGCGAACGACCCTGGTAATCTGGTCGGACTGTTGTGTATGAACTACATGCTGCTTCAACCGGGCGAGGTCATCTTCATTCCAGCCGGCGGCATCCATGCCTACATCCAGGGCGATATCATTGAATGCATGGCACGTTCTGACAATGTTCTCAACACTGGGTTCTGCCCTAAGGCTGAACGAGATAATGTCGATGAGTTCTGCTCAGTACTTAACTGGGAGCCCACAACCAAGTCACAGACGACACTGCAGCCAGAATCTTATCCTGGAAGTAAGGAGGGCAAGACCCAGCTCTTCAAACCACCTACCAGCGAGTTCAACATGCTTGCGACTGACTTGAAATCTGGGGAGCGCGAGGCATTGAGTGAAGGTGGTCCTAAGATTATACTTGCTACAGGTGGACGCGCAAGTGTCTCGGCGAATGATCAGTCGTTTGAGCTTTCCGAGGGCCATGTGTATTTCGTCGCTCAAGGAGTGAAGCTGGATATCACTGCTGGTAGTGGTGGTCTGTTGATGCACACTGCGGTAGCGGAATGATTGGCCATGACGATCCATGAAGAGGACAGTTCAGTCTGTGAAACTCGATGAGATAGATAATGAATTAAGAAAACACTCAAGCCTGTAATTTAAACAGATGTCCCGAAGTCTCCTGTAAGAACCTCAAGTTTCAGTTCTAAACCATCGCACACGCAGAACTTGGAGAGACAGTCTTTATTGGTTACATGGCACCTGCATATTCCTTCTGGCGTACTGGTCAACTGGGCGGGAACTGATTTGATATTGAGTCTCGTTTACCAGCCGTTGCGGCATGGAGGAAACCTATAGCTAACCATATAGGTTCGACTTTAGATAGCAGTGTTCTTGACGTATCCATTTTTGAAAGTCTGAGTCCATGTAGTAGTACAGTATCGATACTAACAAAAGCTTCACAAGTCAGGTCTTAGTAAATATCTCGTACTAGGCTCCCGTCGCCACAACCACGATACTTAACCATAACACAAACCAAAATTAGATACTGTAAGGACGACTTTGGATAACAGTACTGTGAGATTCTAGTGCAAAAGTACAAAAACATACAACAGCGGGGATTCGCTGGTCGTCACCGACCCAACTACTAATCCGCCTAGTGGCTTGACTATGGGAGAGCCCCGTATTTTCCACTACCTATGGTCGTATGTACTTATTGTCCATAGGAAGAGGATTATATGCTTAGCCTTGGTCTTTCTGTATACATAACGCCTGGAGTACGACATCGTATATCAGGCATGGGTACGAGGGATGCTGAAAACCCTGATGGAGGGGTTGTAAACCTATTATGGCATGCATGTATGAGAATCTGGTGAAGAGGGAAGGAAAAGGATGAGATGCGGTTGTGGGTGGTGTTTTGGTTTTAGGCAGGCATGGAGCATTAGGTTGGCAGGTAGTGGTGCACTGTGTTGTGTGCCTGCCACTGGGACGAAAGAACGGACAATGCGACTGCTCCGTGATTCACCCTAATCTTCGCCTTCTTCTTTTCACAAGTCTCAACACTCTTCACCATGAGATTCTTCCACATGCAAACAATTCCCGGGGCTGGTCTCATATATTTGAACGATCAGGCGGATGTGATACAAAGCTCTTATTCCTTCCAAGCTCTCTGAACCCCTCCCTTATCCTGAGTGTTCCACTTTAGCCAACCTGCTGTTCGCGTCTAAGTGTTCACAATGTCGACCTTTAATGGGATACTGTCCGAATTTCCGGACATCAGAAGTCAGTTAATTTCCGAGAAGTGGTGAACATGGTCTGACAAATTTCCAGTTGACTTCTTCCGGCGCAATGCCGCTGCTCAACCACCACTTGCATGTTTCCTAAGTCATGTTCATAGTGACCATTTAGCTGGGATCGAGAGCCTGCGATCTCCATTGTGCGTTTCAAAAAATTGGGTTGAGTATTCTACTAATTTCAGATACAGTGTCTACTGCTCAGCGGCTACCAAACAGATCCTTCTTCGTCTTGAACGATATCCTTGCCGCATCAACTATGCTAAGGGGGTGCTAGAATCAAGACAGCAAACCTTCAACCATCTCCGCAAGGTCTTGGTATGTATACTCTCTATTTCCCCGACTTGGTACTGAAGGTAATAGAAACCCTTGCCTTTGGAAACGCCTACATCGATCGAGCTTTGCCCGGGCCGCGAGATCCAGGTAACTCTTTTTGACGCCAACCATTGCCCTGGGGCGGTGATGTTCTGTAGGTTGACACCCAAAAACAACCTTTACTGGTTCTGACCGAATCAAGTGGTCGAAGGAGATAATAAAGCGGTTTTGTATACCGGAGATGTCCGAAGCGAACCATGGTTCGTTGACGGTATTTCGAGCAATCCCTTTCTCATCGAGTACACGTCTGGTCTGAAGACCCTTGATAAGATATATCTTGACACGTCTTTCACTGAGAATGTGCCTTTTCAGACAAAAGCCCAAGGTATCGCTGAATTGTTGCGAAAGGTTTCCCAGTACCCTGGTGATACCGTCTTCCACTTACAAGCCTGGACTTACGGATATGAAGACGTCTGGCTCGCCTTGTCTAAGGCTTTAAAATCTAAAGTCAGTTGGAACGACCTCGCTGCACACTGAACTCTGGTCACTGATCTTAGCAGATTCATGTCGACGATTACAAACTCCGTATCTATGGTTCGCTGAAATCAAACACCCCTGACTCGAGATTTGACACAGACATTCATCTGACTCCAGAGTCGCCGGCTCTGACTGGCCACATGTGTGGCAACACGCCACATCCAGGATGCTTAACGTCAGATGAAAATGTTCGCCTACACAGTTGTGAAAAGGGAAACTTATGCGAAGTGGCTCAAAGACCTACCACTATATCTATTCAACCTATCGTTGCGCACCTGCCTACAGGAGAGGACTTGGCCGAAGTTGGCGTTGGCGGTGGCGGATTTGATCTTCAACGAGAAGCCGAGTTGGAGTTTCTGGACCAAGCTAGCTTGGCGACCCTGTTCAATACGTTTGTACATCGTATCACTTTTGCGAGAGGCATACTAATCGCGAACTCAAGGGTCCTCTCCTCATCTATCTCTTCAACCAATATGTCAGATATACTCGAAGGGGCCTTGGAGAAGATAGCCTCCACCGGCCGCAACATTCCACTAGACTGGGACATCAATACCTTGAACGCTCATTCTGCTGAAGAAGTTATCATGATGCTGGTGGAGAAATTGAGAAAGAATCCCAAAGACCAGAAGCAGCATGACGAGTGCAGTCTCCCAAGAACTATTTACTTTCCATATTCAAGGCATTCTTCGTTACCAGAGCTCCGCCACTTCGTCGAAGCTTTTCGGCCACGAGATGTGTGGCCATGCACGGTCAATAACGCTGAGTGGCTAAAGAATGGTAAGCAATGCATATGGACATACGCGTTTTTAGCTGATATATGTAAGGGATCACCATTGGGCACATGTTTGGGCCATCATGTTCCGGTGAATTGTTTGAACATGATTTGCTGATGCAGAATTTTACTGCCACACACACATCAGACGACGGGCATCAGCAACATGGCAGCCAGACAACGATCGGATCCGACTCCGTCCCAAGCTCACCAGTCCGTGAGTCGCAGGGTGCAAGCCAGAAACGCCCTATCACTATTGACAATCGATTCGTGAGCCCCTTATTGGATACGCAAGCGAGTATCCGTCATTCGCGCATTGTCTCGGAAGCGGAATGCTCAGAGGAGAACCTGGAAGCCCTGTCTGAAAACTCTACTCAACAGTCGCTCGTGGTCCCTACTATTGAGCAAGCAGAGGACGTGCAGCAAGAGGACCACATTCGTCAGGAATCACTGGTGAATAACTCGTTCAACCCGCCAGCATCTGTTTCTTGCCGCCGTAAACGTACCGTTTCTGATACTTCAGTGAGTGAAAATGGCAGTGGCAGGCAACAAATGCGCCAAATCATCGAAGAACCGTTGCCCCGGACATTACCAGACAAAGCATCAATCGGTCGCCAAGATGCATTTTGGCATATGGTTGATTACATGGACGAGGGTACTTGGGGTCCGTTCCAGCTTATATCTACGAGCAACGAGTATACAGTCAATGAAGAGGAACTATGATCGAAGGTACATTCTATAATATTTAATTAAGCAACTCATGTTTCGAGCAAAGGCTACGATGCTTCATTCCGGACGGAATACAACGCTTTATGCTGGTGGCGAAGACACCCGTGCCTATACAACAGCTTCAGCGACCATCTGTTTGGGCCACTGCATCATTTCTAAGAAATTTGGCCTGCCGCTTAAGCCCTCTTCTAACTTGACCATCACCTGCCGAGACCAACCCCTCGTGAACCAGAAACCTTTCTCAAATACTGCCCAGTGCACAAGGTGATGTGCGAAGAGAAGAAGAGCATGTGGCCTTTGTGCAGCTAAGTCGATGAGTATACTGTCATCAATAATGTATAGCCAAAAATGTGCCGCTGCTACCTCTGTATGTAATCCAGCAGCGGCAAATAGTCTCGCAGAGGTTTCCAGGCCTTCAACAGCTGATGTATAATGCTGCAGACCGCTAGCAGGGATATCAGCTTCTTGGAAGGCTCGAAGCCTTTGCAATGCGGTCCAAGTGTCTGTGGGTAGAGACGAGTTCTCGAGAGAGGGACAGCTATGGCTTGGGTCAGCTTCTTTCGAGTTAAGATTACGGCCTCGGGTATAGATACCGTTCCGCCTCATCGTCAGAGTCAAGACCCCAAATTCCGAAGACGACAGGAGCGAATTCTGTTTTGACTATGCGCCCCATTGCTGGTTCTAATGTTGTCTTGATACCCCTTAACAACCCAGCAAGTTCGATGAGATTTGTGATGGGGTCTTCGAGTGCACAGTTATTCATCCGGGTTGGTAGCGTCAACATATGCAGCACAACGAGAGATGCAAAGCCAAAAACAGGCATCCAATTGGTCATGCTATAGTGTTGGAGGTAACGACGATAGCCCTCAGAACCAAGAGTTTGATGATAGTCAGCCAATGGCAGATATGTCTTTCGATTATCTGGCACCAGATAGGCCTTGTGGGCTGCGGCAATGGCAAGGATTCCATGCATGACGAAAGGGTCTTGATAACCTAATCTTGGAATTGCGACGCCCCAGACGTATGCCAGATCTTTGCGGACACACAAGGTATCAGCGGTTACTGTGCAGTAGTGATGCATAAGCTCACAATCGCGGGCCCAGAGTTCATGCGGAGGGAAGGGAGCGATCTGCTGAGTGGGACTAGGGTGAGTGTAGCTGCCAAAGGGATCAGGGGAGTTGACTAGATGATGGCTGTCTAAGGAGTTCAGAGTTGGAGCTGGGGTTGAACCCGAGGGGCTCAAGTTGGGAAAATATGATGAACGACTGTCACTGCTGGCGTCGACTGAAGACATGCCTAGACTGGTTAAAGGTTGCGACGCGAGACTGCATGTTACGCCATGTCTTGTGCAGTGGAAACATGATGGTCGAGCCTCATCACACTACTTGGGTTAGTCGCAGGCAGAGAAGGGTTATGGAGAAGCCTAAGTCTCCAGCTAGGAAAGGGCGTTATAGTTTACGAACCTTGACTTTACGCTTCTTACAGTTTATACAGCCAGTCCGAGATTTGGTATGAGTTCTTCGAGAAGACATTGTATGATTGGTTTGTAAACCCGCGGGTTCGGTTCACGAACAAACGCCAAAGCGAAGAGAAAAATGAGAGACAGGAGAAAGCCAGCTTGAGACACTCTTTTCACAAGGACTCGGGACAATATAGAGCGAGGCAAATGACGAATACGCGGAAACAGCCTTCTATACGCGTACTCGGAGCCGCTAGGTTTGTTTTAGGAGCAGAGAATATGTCAGCATCCTTGTCGTCGGGACGTTGAGGCTACCGTTAGTGGCAGATGGACCAATCTGAAGCAAAGTATGATGAGACTCGAGCTTCATTGGGATACGAATGGATGTTTGCGAGTACTCGCAAAGTGTTGGGAGGTCTATCAGATGTACGAGGATGGCCATGACAATGTGAAGGGAATAATAATAAGTCGAATGGTAGAAACATAGATTATAAATGAGACGTCCTGTTCTGTTTCTTTTGATGGTACGGAGTAAACATTGTTCATCAGCGGTTGAGTGTTGTGTTGTGTTGACTACCCACCTACCTGTTCTTTTTCTGTCCTTTCCTAGCCCTTCTTATTTTCTCTTTCAAACTTTATCTCAACTTTGACTGTGCATCGGAAAGACTAGTTGAGTTGTTAAAATGGACTGTAACCCCAACTACAAGGATGCCGTGTGGGCGTTCTATCGATTTGTACCGTCAAAAGAGGCAAACATTGTGTTTGTAGTTCTCTTCGCGATGACAACGCTCCTCCACGTCTCTCAACTATGGCGAACAAAAACATGGTATTTAATCCCATTGGTTCTGGGCGGATTCTGTAAGTTTTGCCCACATTTTGATTGGAACAGGGACACGGGACTAACCAAGGGTACCCAGGCGAGGTTATCGGATATATCGGGCGGGTCTTGAACACAAATGAGGAGCCGGGATGCTGGACGATGGGGCCTTACATCATGCAGAGTGTCTTGATTCTCATTGCGCCTGCGCTCTTTGCGGCGTCGATTTATATGATCTTGGGGAGAATCATCCTCTTGACGGAGGGTGAGCACCACTCGTTGATCAGACGGAAGTGGCTCACCAAGATCTTTGTGTTTGGAGATGTTGCATCGTTTATGCTTCAATCATCAGGTATAATTATGGCTCGTTGGTCTTTGTGTGAATGTAGCAATACTGACTTTTCTAGGTGGCGGTCTCATGGCCATTGCAGATCTCAGCAAGATGGGCGAGAAAATCATCGTTGGAGGCCTTTTCGTTCAACTCTTCTTCTTTGGTTGCTTCATCCTCGTAAGCGCCGTGTTCCACATTCGAATGCATCGAGACCCCACCCCGAAGTCCTTAGAATCTCGCGTAAGGTGGCAGACATATCTCACGACACTCTACGTCACAGGTATTCTGATCTGGGTGAGGAGTCTGTTCAGGGTGGTTGAGTTTATCGAAGGAAACGACGGGCACTTGATGCGCAGCGAGGTCTGGGTATTTGTGTTTGACGGTATGCTGATGCTGCTGGTGTTGGTCTGGATGAACTGGTTCCATCCTGGCGAGATCGGACTCTTGATCAGGGGAGAGAAAAGTATCACGAATGGGCTTGAGCTGGTCAAGATGGGAGGATCGGGGAGAAAGAGACTCGATACTATGGAGAGCCTATCGTCTGAACATAATGCTTGAGCCTTGAGTTAGGTACCTAGGATAAGATAGGAGATTTGCTGTAGATTCCGATGCTAAAATAGGTAGGTAGAATAACTTAACTTAGCGCCCCCTGCGACCTGCGGCTGGAACCTCCCCCTGTAAATCGAAAGCTTAGCGCATAACTATAGCAGCCAATCACCCAATTCCTCACGTCATCCATCCCTGGGCCTGAGACAGACAAGACATCTCTCAAACTAACATGATGCATTCCATGGAAAAAGCACGGAACTAGGTTAGTAGTTAACTGCCGTAGTGCCGTAGCTTCATGGGGAAGTACCTCGGGATGACAATTGACTTATCAACATGACAGCATTACCAATAGTCTAGGTAGGTAGCTCTCCAGCTGCGTTGATAAGATGTGGCGCTTGGCTAAGGAGAGATGGTTTTATTATCTAGTCTGGCAGTGGCTCTTCCTTCTCCTCCATTTGTTTCTCGTGTAAATATTTCCTGTAAATTAATATTGATTGGATCTTCTCTGGACAAGTATCCTCATCGTCATCATGACTGTCCTGGGTGACATATTGACCCAAGTCACCTTCACTCGCATCTTGCTCTTTGGCTGTCTCTTCTTGCTCGTGTCCTTCATCGTCGATTTGCTCACTCAACCGCGTTATCCTCCTGAAATTCCCGTTCTTGGCCACAGTTCAGAGAAATGGTTCTCTAGAATCAGGAATAGCCTCGCCTACTTCGCTCAACACCAAGCCTGGATTGGCCAAGGCTACGAAAAGGTAACCCCCTCGACAACCCAACGCTACCACTGCCCCTTTTCTAAAAGAATCAACATTAGTATGGCAAAAATGGGCTTCCATTCATTGCCCCGGCGCCCATATCGCGACCTCCAGACGTCATCCTTCCCCGTTCACAAATCGCCTGGATGATGGACCAGCCCGATCGAATCCTCTCAGCATCCCACGCCCACGACAAGATCCTCTACACAGAGTACAACTTCCTCGGAAAAGATCTCGCCGCGGAGCCCTTTGCGAATCGCGTCATGCACAAGTATCTCGCTCGTAACTTGTCATCAGCGATACCAGCAGTCCAAGACGAAGTCAACGGTGCTGTTAAGCATGCACTGGAGACCATGATGAAAGCAGCCGCCGAGAAAGACCCCCAAAACGTCGACGGTCAAGGCTATACTAAGGTCAATCTCTGGGATCTTTGGCTTGCGATCGTCCCCCGCGTTACAAACCGTCTTCTCGTTGGCAGCCCTGCATGTCAAAATCCTGACATTCTGAAGCCCATGGTGAGCTTCACTGACAACGTCGTAATGAACAGCTTCTTGCTACATGGGTTCCCCCAAGTCCTCCATCCGATTATTGGCCGTCTGATCACCATTCCAAACTATCTCCATTGGCGCAAAGCGTCTCGTGTCTTGTTGCCCATCATTGAACAGCGCTTGAAGGACATGCAGCGTCAGGAAGCTGGTGACCCTGAGATGAAGAACTACACGCCCCCAGAGGACTTCATCACTTGGGATATTCGTCTTGCCATGGCAGAGAAGAAGCCCTTTGAGCTTAACCCCGTCGTCATCTCTAAGCGGCTCTTACCAATCAACTTTGCTGCTATCCACACAACCGTCTTGACAGGCCAATCTTGGATGCTGGATTTTCTGTCTTGTCCACCATCTGTTCTTGAAACACTGCGCGAAGAGATCCTCCAACACAAGCCGTCCGAAGGCCACTGGACGAAACAGGCCCTTTCTTCTCTCATACGTGTCGACTCGTCCATCCGCGAATCCCAGCGTGTAAGTAACTTTGCCGCCAACCTCATCGAGCGACAAGTTATTGCACCAGAGGGTCTGCATCACCCTGACTATGGATGGACTTTGCCGCGCGGGGCATTCGTGACTGTCAACCTGCAAGGAACGCACCACGATGACGAGATTTATGAGGACGCCATGAGCTATGATCCCTGGCGATACTCCCGAGTTCGTGAAGAGTGGGAGGCCAAGTCGGCTGAGGAGAAGCAAGAAAGGGAGGAAGAGGCTAAGAAGATCAGAGGATTGGGAATGGTGACAACTAGTGATGCTCACCTGGCGTTTGGACACGGTCGACATGCTTGGTAAGTCTCAGCATGATAGATATCTATATCTATGAGATTCTCAATGCTAACATTGCAAAGTCCTGGTAGATTCTTCGTTGCTCATGAGCTCAAGCTCATCATGGCCGCATTCCTTCTCAACTACGACATTAAAACACTCGAGAAACGACCAAAGCCCCAATGGATGGGTGCCACAATCATTCCTCCCCTGGACGCATGCATTGAAATTCGACGAAAGAAATCAACATGATCAAGCCAGCTGTTCTGTTGCAAAATCTAGCTGTACCCTCCATGGGCCTCTCCGTCATCAAGAGTCACCCCGTTACGCTTGTCCTCCATCAACCTCGTCAGCGCCGTCACCAGCTTATCAACAGCCACCTCGGAAGTCTGGTGATGAAACACGAGTCTGGCCATGGGGAAGACCGAAACATCCTCCTTTGCGCAATACTCAACGAATGCCGCGGGTGGGATCTCTGCCGCTTCCAGATCTAGCAGAATCATGTTGGTCTGAACAGGAAGTGTGAATCTATATCCCACTGCTTCGAGTCTCGCCGCAGCATCCTTGGTCATGGCGTGCACAGACGGGAACCGAGGGATGCTGTACTCAAGCGCAGATAGAGCTGCAGCGGCCATCATACCCGGCTGTCGAGTTCCTCCTCCCAGCATTTTCCTGAAATATTTTGCCCGCTCAATGAAAGGCTTCTTGCCAAGGATTACGCTGCCCATTGGAGCACCGATGCCTTTAGCTAGACAGATAGATATACTGTCAAAGAAGGCTGCGTAGGCCTTGAGATCAACGCCTTCTCCGATGACGCCGTCAAAGACACGAGCTCCGTCGAGATGCATGGCAATGGGCTTTTGGCCTTCCGGTACAGGGAATGAACGAACATAGTCTGATATGGCCCTGGCGTCGGCAAGGGGCAGAATGGTACCTGAGAGTGTGTTCTCAAGAGAAACCACCCTCGTAGGTGGGAAGTGAACTACCGGGTTAGTCACATATCATACTTTAAGACAAATCAACATACTGTTCCCATCAGCGATGATGTTCTTCTTGACATCCTCCAACGTCAGATGTACTCCATTCTTTGCATGAACTGTCGTGGCACTCGCCTGCGAAATCACCGGCAGAGCACCACTCTCCCAACAGTGCACATGCGCCCTATGATCCAGCAGTACACTATGTGGCGGCTGGGTAAGATGCGTTCGCAAACAGATTTGGTTCCCCTGAGTACCAGAAACAGCCCATAGAGCAGCCTCCATGCCCGTCAACTCGACAAGTCGAGCCTCGAGAGCCTTGACAGAGGGGTCGCCTTCAGGATCGTAGATATCGTCGTTTACCGAAGCCTCGAGAATAGATGTCATCATCTCCTCGATGGGGACGGTAACGACATCTGAGCGGAAGTCACGAGAGGCTTTCTCCCGGCTGGCAAGCAACTTGGCTTGGACTTTTGGAGTGAATGGGGATTCGGGGCTTGTTAGGGAAGGCATTTTGAGCTTGTGACGCTGTGTTTGATGGTGGGTGAGGTAGGAGAATGGTCACTTTCGATGGACTATCAGGGTCTTTTTGTATTTATATAGTTTATGTAGCTTCTTATACCCCACATGTCATGAGGGGAATCCAAGTTTGGCACCTCTGCATTCGTTATCTCTGTGGTGAGTGTTGATCTGAAGTTTCCCGCGGGGATGTGTCAGTCCCAACTGCGAAATGGGACTGGACGTAGCTCGGGATCTACTCTGATCCTTTAAGTGTGTGATGAACGATCAATGTCCTGACTTATCGTCTCTCATGAAATTGTATTCACAGAATAGTATCTGCTACACACTCGCCCTCAAGTATGTCACGCACAGATCACCGGCTCTGCCAACATACGCCTTCTCATCGATAGTATCCTTTCTGCTCTGTCTATTCCTCACTTTTGTGACTTGTTCAGGTGCATATGCACGACAGTCTGTCCATCACCTGGTATCCCCACAGTCGTCGTATTCCGCGGCCAACTCAAAGTTTCCCGCGGTTGCGCGGTTCGAAGAGGACGTCCAATTTTGTGGGCAGTGTTTACTATTTACTTCCGAAAGAGAAAACAAACATTCATTAGTTAGATACATACTAATAGCTTGTCTTTTTGGGTCTAGGGATCATACTGGCTGGAACATGTCGGCAGCTCAATAGTGAGTACAGAACTTTTGTTACTCGATAGATGCATTATAACTTAGCATTGTTGCCTTTCATACGCTCAGGCTCAAACACGCTCTCTATAACTACAAGTCAAACCCCAATCCATCTGTATTTCCCAGGAAAATACCCCCGTTCTTCCCTTCTCTCAACAGAGCACCAACGTCCACTCTTCCACCCGTGATATACCTCTCGCTAACACCCAGGTTCACTCTCCTGCTCAACTCCTCTCTCAGTTGAGCCTTCAAAGCACCCATTTCGGCCTTGGACAGGCTCTTTGCTGCCTGCTCTTTTCTCCTTCGCCCACCACCTCGACCACCCTTGCCGCCACTTGCGTTGACAGCCTCGAGATCTTCAGAGTCATATTCCACTCCAAGTTCGTCAGCTGCATTTCGTAGCCACGTATCGTCGCTGTGAGCCTTTTCCTTGGCTAGTACAGTATCGGCGATCTTTTTGGCCAAGTCCACGCGGGGTTTGAGACGCGATGCCATCTTTCGATCAACAAGGAGAGTCTGAATAAAGTGCTCCCTCTTTGTACCCGAGCCACGCTCGGCGTGAACTTTGCTTGCAAGACGTCGTGTAGGAAGAACTTCGTCAGGTGAGCACAGAATCACACTCACACCACTAGACTCGCCACGAGCTGTACGACCAGATCGATGGATGTAAGTATCCGCAGAGCGGGGGACATGGTAATGCACAACTTGATCAACCTGCTTGATATCGAGACCACGAGCGGCAACATCGGTGGCAATGAGAATAGAATTGCGAGCAGCGGTGAAACGCTCAAGTGAACGAAGGCGCGCCTTTTGTGCCATTTGGGAGTGCAGAGGTAGCGCTGTAAGGTTAAGATTTGAGAGAAGGGGTGTTAGACGGCGGACAGCAGAGATAGAGTTGGTGAAGACGAGAGTACGGCGACCAGGGTTGAGAAGGAGAACCGTGTAGAGATAAAGATCCTGTACGAGGTTAGCATGATGTGTGTGTCTGGCTTATCCTGAAAACTCACCTTTTCCATAGCACCACACTCAATAAGTCCCTCCTTCAAGCCCTGGGCCATCTGGCTTACCGGGTTGACGTCGATGAATTTAGGCTCACCCCTGAATTTCAGGCACTTCATCAGATAAGCCATCTTCTCCTCATCGCTTCCTGTAGATTTGCCCTTTCCGGCCAATTTGGTCTGAAGGTCCTTGTCGAAAGTTGCTGAGAAGACCAATGTCTGCCGTGCACTGTGCTCATCGTCCTCTTCATCGTCATCCTCGTCCTCATCTGAGCTCTCTGCATCGTCGCCCGGGCTTTTTCCATCTAGAGCACCGATAATATCCTCTGCTTCCTTAAATTGACCTACTTTGAAAAGTCGATCAGCTTCGTCGACAACAAGAAACTTGATCTTTGCGAATTTGCTTTGCAAAGCCCTGTCGCCACTAAGAACTTCCCATAAGCGACCCGGTGTGCCGATGACAATATCAGCCTTCTCCAATTGTCGTTGCTGCTTCTGAATACTGAGACCACCTGTCACAACACACACATACGGCGCGCTGGGAAGACCGTCACATAGTGCCTTTAGATGATCACCCAATTGCTTGGCCAGTTCACGTGTAGGAGAAAGTACCATAGCCATAGGACCAGTTCTCTTGACACCATGCTCTTGCAGCTCCAGCCAGCGCTCAACCATGGGAATACCGAAAGCTAATGTCTTTCCTGAACCTGTCTGTGCCTTGCCGATAACGTCATCACCAGCCAGAATCTCGGGAATCGTCTTCTCCTGAATCAAAGTCGGCTTGGTAAACTTGAGTTTCGCGATGGCTGAGAGAATCTGAGGTGATAGGTTCAGAGGAACCCAGGCCGCCATGTCGACGTCTTCTTGGTCTGCGTAGTCATTTGCATCGGCCAACGCGCCGAACGTGTTGCCCCGATGTGCAGAGGACTTTTGTACGACTTTCGAGGCCTTGTCCAGCTGCTCGTCTTCTTTTTCGGCGCCACCGTTCTTCCCATCCAATTTGTCTTTGTCTTTGTTCTTTTTGGCCTTTTCTTGTTCCGCTTTCCCTTGCCCAGCCCTGCCCTTATTCTTCCCTTGAGGCTTCTCGCTCTCCAAGCCACCTTGACCACTGCCAGCTTCGCCGGGATCGATATCCCCGACCTCCACAGGGTCGTCGCCAAACCCTTCAAAAGATTCGTCCCCATCGAGAACTTCTTGTTGAGGATCGATTATGTTGCTCTTGTCGCCTGCCACGAGGAATTGCACTTTGCTACCATCCTTGACCACGTCCACGCCCTCGATGACCTCTAGTCCTCCAAAGTCCTCGCCTACCGATGACCAGGTGAGGGCTGTAGCGTCGACGGCTCGGCGCGATTCTTTTGCGCCGGATTTCTTCTTGGAGATGTTCTTTGATCGCTTCGAGGCGGGACCGGTCGCGGTTGGAAGCTTGCGCTTCTTCGAAGGGGGTACCATTGAATAGATTCGAGTCGCCTCTTTTCAAGGCGATGCCTGTTTCGTTCCGTTTCGCTTTCTGTCGTGCCTTTCCGTTGATAAGTCGACTGAACGTGGTTTCTGTTGTCGAGTTTGATCTCAAAGTCTGTAGCAAAGGTACCATTTTTTTGTTTTCCTCCGGACTTTTTCTTAGCTTATCGTTATCGGCAAAAGCTGGTGCCGATCCGCCAACACCCCACCAGCAACAGAACAGAACATTAACTACCTACTAGGTAAGGTACCTAGTCGCTGGAGTTTTTTTTTGGTTCTCACGAGTGATACTTATACTTGTCACTTCCATGGCTGAACACTGAGATGAGATAAGCGGATTTTCAAAATGATCTCATAACATGAGGTTAGCCGTATACTACTATGATGCTCTAATCTCACTCTCAGCATACTTTGATTAAAGTCATCACTAATAGTATTCTCATAATAATTATCATTGCAGTAAATCAATCACCTATACTCAACCTTAGACGGCAAGGGGCTTAACATGGTAAACCAAGGAAATGTTTTTCTTTTTCCATTTAGGAACCCAATAAGTATATGAGACACAATAATGCTGTTGTAACATTCCCAAATAAACCGTCATCCATTCTCTCATCCCCTTTGATGGCCAAAACACAATAATTACATGCCTTTTTCATGTTGTACATTGCAATATCCCAACCCCAGCGCTCTACTAATGAGCTCCGCGTGCTCGCTTCGCTCCTCCACCAACTTCCGAATCTCCTCGTGGCCGCTTGTTGCCAGGCTGGAAATCGTTGGCACTGGGGTTCATACCGCCGCGTCCACCACCACGGCCTCCTCGCCCTCCACGGCCCGCGTTACCATGTCCACCCTCTTGAGGTCCACTGGCTGCACGTTGGCCAGGAGGCACATAAGCTCCACCCCTTCCGCGTCCGCCACCACGAGGCATAGGGATGCCAGATCGGACTGCCTGTTGGCCTTGTTGTTGTCCCTGCTGCTGTCCCTGTTGCTGTCCCTGTTGCTGGGGTGCTTGTGTCTGTTGCTGGCTGGGCTTAGCAGCTGGTGCTACACCATTTTCACTCTTAGTAGCAAATGGATTTGGTGCAGCCGCTGTTGCAGAATTAGCTGGAACAGCGAATGGATTGCTCGCCTTGGGACCGGGAATTCCACTGTTTGCTGAAGCTGCCGCTGCCGCTACCACCTGCGCTGGCTTAGGCTCCGAGCCTGCTTGTTGCTGTGCCGCCGGAGTTGCAGCTGGTGTCCCTTGAGCAGCCTTGGCACCAGTTGCAGGTGTTGCAGGTGTTGCAGGTGTTGCAGGGGATGGCGATGGAGGTACGCCCGCAATCGAGCCCTGTCTGGCCGGTGTAGGCTTTGCTACAGCCGGGGTTGCCGGAGGAGCCACAGCAACCTTGGCCACTTCCCAAACCTCAATCACAGGCTTTTGGGGGGTTTCGGAAACAGCCTTTTCGACTACACTAATCTTGGCATTGGCTGCTCTCAGCTTGTTCTCCGCCATGTTGATGCGTAGAGTTGACTTCTTGGACTCCATGAGCTGGGCTTGCTCCCTAGCTGCGGCAATCTTGGGTTCATACTCGGTTTTGAGTGTTGACTCCAGCTCCGCTTTGAGTTTGGAGCTTTCTATCTCAAGCTTCTTCTTTATGTTGGCGGCAACAATATTCTTAACTGTAGGGTTAGTCGCCAGAAATTGTCGAATCCCAGTATCATCGAGCCGAGACAAATCAGTTTGTCCCACGGACGAAGGCGTTGCAGGCACAGCAGGGGCTTCTGCTTTGGCCGGTGTTGCAGGGGGTTGATCTGCTGGCTCAGTCTTGGTGGCATCAGCGTTTTTGGCTGTGGGGTTCTCGGCGAGCCAAATCTGCTTTTCTTGTTCGAACTTGAGCTTAAGATCCTCATCCTTCTTCTTGTATTCCTCTTCCATCTTGCTTCGGCTCTCCCTGAGCTTGGCGTTCAGGGTATCCCGCATCCTGTCCGAACGTTCTTTGATAGTGGTTTGAATCCTTGTCTCAACCTCATTGGCCTTCTGTTCGAACTCTGCAGCCTTAGCCTCGGCAGCTGCAACTCTCTCTTCCAAAGCCTTCTTCTCTTCGTCGGAGATACTTGAAGCCGGCTGCTCCGTGGAATCGGCAGCTACGGGTTCCGCAGGGGTCTGGTCGGTAGTTTGAGCAGAAGCATTGGCATTGGCCTCTTGGAGCTTCTTTGTAGCCTCATCACGCTCGGAAATGGCAGTCTGCAACTCATTGCGGAGAGATTCGAGCTGTTGCTCTGCAACTTGCTTCTGCCCATTGATGGCCTCGAGCTCCTTGCGAGCATCGGCAAGCTGTTGCTCAAGCTGAGCAACAACGTCCAAAGATGCGGAAGCTTCAGCAGGTTGGGCGGGAGTAGGGGTAGAGTTTGCAGTCTGAGCCTGTTGCCGTAATTCCTCAACCTCCTTTTGGAAATTTTGTATTTGTTGTTCGAGCTCAGACTTCTGGTTTCTCGATTCCTCCGCCTCCTTCTTGGTACCTTCGAGCTCACTTGTAGCTTTGTCCAAGCTCTCTTGCAGTTGGTTGGCACGCTGGATGGCCTCGTTCTTCTCTCCGGTAAGTTTCCTTGATCGTTCCTTGGCCTGCTCAACAATCTTGGCGCGCGTGGTACTCCAGTTGTTTCGCTCACTTTCCATGGAGGTTTCGAGTTCGGTGATCTTGGCCTTCAGGGGCTCCTCACCTTGCTTCAGAGCATCACGTTCGGTTTCCAACTCGGTGATCTTCTCCTTAAGCTGCTCCATCTCAGCGGGGTCAACTCGCCCATACTTGGTCAAAATGCCCTCAGTGCGTTTCTGCCATCGGTCGCGATCCTCCTGGATTTGCTTAATTTCATCCTCGAGGAAAGACTTCTGAGTCTTGAGCGTGTCGATTTCAGCCTCCAGGGGTTGGATACGGGCCTCCATCTCTTCAATTTTCTTGTTTTTCTCGCTGATCTGGTCCTTGAGTTGCTGATTCTCGTTGCGTAATGTCATACTGCTTTCGCGGTAGATGTTGAGCTCATTGAGCTTCTCCATGAGGTCCTGATGTGTCATTGAAGTGCGACCACTCTGGGCAGCCTGCGTACGTTCTTGGTCAAGCTTGAGACGTGCCTCGTCTAGCTGTGACTGGGTATACTCGAGTTGTTGCTGGAGTCGCTTGGCCTCTTGAGCCTTGAGATCATACTGAACCTCGAGAATCTCCTTCTCTCTTCGGAGGTAACTGTTGAGTTCCCGGAGACCTTCACTGGCGTCTCCCAGGGGAACTGGCGACATTCTTTCGTCGTCCTCTTCTCCCCCACTTCGCTTCTGTTGAAGCGCGGCAACTTGTGTAGTCAGGGCTTCTAGTTGTTGGTGAAGAATCTTGTTCTGGGAGTTGACATCTTCTCTTCGAGTCTTGAGTTCCGTCATCTCCTGCTCTAGCTGCTGTCGACGTTCCTCCCAAGAGCTTTCGCTTTGAGCAAGGGTAACCTTTGCAGAGTCCGCTTCTGACTTGAGCGATGCGGCCTCGCTCTTGAGTGTGTTGTACTCAGTTCGTAGTTGCTGAACAAGCTTAGCAGCCTCGGCATGCTTCACTAGTTCCTGCTCGTAGTCTTGCTGGGCCTTGGAGGCGATTTCAGCTTGAGCACGTAGATCCTGCTGATGGAAGCGAGTTGCCTCCAGGTGTCTTGCGCTCTCCTCTTTCAGTCGGTTCACCTCCTCTTGTAATATGGACTTTTCATCCTCATATCGTCGTGCAACCTCACCCTGGGAGTCACGTAGGCTAGAGAGCTCGGTGTTAGAACGAGACAATTCCGCCAACAAGTCCTCTGCACGCTGGCTAAGCTCCTTGATTTTGGCATCCTTTTCCTCGATGATGGCCTCCATCTCTTGTCGGTATTGTTCTTGTGATCCCCGTAGATCCTCGAGCGCTTCTTCATTGGCCTGGCTGAGCTCTTTGAACTGCTCAGCCTGGGTCTTCGCGTTCTCGAGATGCGTATTGGCCATGTCCAAATCTCGCTTCAGGTCGGAGATCTCGACGTTGAGATCCTGGATCTCGTTTTCGAGTTGCTGTTGTTGCTCGCTCACCTCAATAGTTCCAGGTCGGGGCGTGGGTCGGGGTTGGAGCCTTCCAGCTCGTTCCTCAGCGTTTCGTAGCTCAACCGTCAATTCATCAACGCGAGCCTGAAGGTGATCTCTGCTGGTCTTAACAGCGACATGCTCCTCACGAATTTGGCTCAGGCTTGCCATGAGTTCGTCGATTCGCTTCTGTGACTCCTTTGATTCGAACTCCTTCCTCAGTTGCAACTTTTTGGTTTCCTCTGCTTCATAAGTGAGCTTTCTCTGAGCGTCACTCAGTTGCTGCTCGAGGCTTTCAATCTTGGCCTGCGCTTTGCGTCGGGCTTCCGAATCAGCCATGTTGCGCTCATTTTCGATCGATTGCTGAGTTGCTAACAAATTGTTGAGTCGATTCTTTTCCTCGATAAGGTTCTCGTTATCCTTGCTCAGTCTATCCTGAATGTCCTTCCAAAGCTTCTTCTCTGCCTTTAGGTTCGCAGTCTCGTTACGAACGCTATCAAGCAAACCTCTGGCTTCAATGAGTTCTTCAGCGACCTGTTGCGTCCGAATATCTTGCTTGGCAGCAGTCTCAGACAAGGTCTGCGCTCGCTTTTGAAGTTCATGGTTTTCGCTTTGAAGTGCCACAAAGTTGGTGTGTAACATTTCACGCCTCTCAGACTCAAGGCGGGCTTCGGCGTGAAGTTTAACCTTGTCAGTCTGTAGGCTGTTTCGTTCAGCGGAGAGAGCATCTATCTGATCGCGCAAATCCTTACGAACTCCGTCCTGCGCCTCGCGGTAGTTGTCGTATTCTGACTGAAGCTTGCGCAGTGCCTCGTTTAGAGCTTCGGTTTGCTCAGTTGCTTCAATGCTGGCCAAGGGCAACCGCTCGCCGCCAGCAATGGAATTGCGCATCATAGATACTTCATCACCGTGGACACCCCTTTGCTGCAAAAGCCTTCGGAACATATCACGCTCTGTCTTGAAGCTCTCCATCGTCTTCTTGATAGATCTTGCCTCCTCGGTCATGTGACCGAGTTCCTGCTGGAGCTTCTCAACCATGTCGTGGTCTTGCTTAGCTTGGTGCTTCTCTGCGAGTGCTTCCTCGCTTTCGAGTTGATTGGCAAGCTCCCGAGTAATGCGAAGAAGCTCTTCGTTCTTGGCCTGCAAAGACTGAATATCCTTGAACACAACCAGCTTCTGTGTAATGAATTGGTGAGTGTCGGACATATCTGACAGTGCCTCTTCTGAAATCTCTCCTTTCTGTAGTTGTTGAAGTCGAAACGTCTCTTCCTCAGTGAGTCGGTCTGTACCCTTCTCCATGGCGTGGATCTGGAATAACAGCATGTTTATCTGAGTACCAAGATCTCGAAGTTGAGTGCGCAGAATATTTGTTTCAGATTGCGAGGTTGCGAGTGCGCTCTCTGCTTTCCTTGCTGCTCGCTTTGCCTTGTCTCGTTCCTCAAAGCTGTTTTGAGACAACTCTGACATTCGAGTGATCTCGTCACGAAGCTGTTCAGCTTCATTTTGAAGATCTTCGATCTCCGGGGCTTTTGCTTCTAGAGCAGTCATCATATTGTCGAGATCCTCGGAGAGCTGAGCGTTGCGACGCTTTTCAGTAGCAAGTTGACCCTTGGCTTGGTATAGCTGGTCAAGGGCCTGGGTGGTGGTTATCATACCCTTGCCTCGCATAGGTGTTGTCATTGGAGAGGAAGGTCGCATCAATGAGCCGTTGGCACGGGGAGTTTCTGGTGCAGATTCGGGTGGTGGTGGTGCGTGCTGCTCCATACGCGCCTGAAGCTCGTCAATCTCGGACTGAAGTTGGTTAATGCGTTGCTCCATTTCGCTCGTGGTCTGGCGCTCTTGCTCAAGCTCGGTTCGAACGCGTCGGAGCTCGTTTTCGTAGTTATCGCGAAGTCGCTCCTTTTCGCCTTCAAGATCATGTACTCGTTCTTGGTGTTTCTTGCTCAGCTGGTTAGACATCTCAACCAAACGTTTCTGAGCTTCAAGCTCATGCTTATAGCTCTCGATTGTCTGCGCAAAGGTTCCCTCCTGGTTCTGGACCTTCACCAAAGCTTCATCCGCCTTGGCTTGCATGGCATCGAGTCGATCGCGGAGTTGTTGCTCGGTTCTCTTTAGAGAATCAACCTGAGATTGAATGTCTTCATTTTGTCGCTGTAGCTCGGCAATACGGGCGCCCTTTTCCTTTCGGTACTTGAGGCCCTCCTCGCTCTTTGTCTTGAGTTCGGTCTCTAGCCATTCACTGTTCTTTCGGGCAAGATCGAGCTGTTGTTGCAAGGATTCTTCTCGGTACTTGGCACTGTTAAGCTGGCCCCGTGCGTTCTGCTCCGATTGTTGCAGTGCAGTGATCTCGCGAGAAAGCTCGACATTTCGCTGGTGCTGCTTCGTGAGTTCTTCAGTGATAGTCTGATCGCGCTTGTTGTTGGATTCAATAATGCTCAAGTTGGTTCGGTTCGAAGACTGAAGGGTCTCAATCTTGTCATTGAGGGCCTTGATCTCGGCATCATAATCCGATTTCTTAGATTTGAACACTTGAAGTTCGTTCTCGAGAGATTGTCGCTTCGTTTCTGTGGGGCAAGCGAATGTCAATAATTATCTGACTTGGTTTCGCACAGTCTGTTAAAAAAATACCTTCGTCCTTGAGCTGCTGTCTAGCCTCTTCAACATCCTTGAGGGCCTTGTCCGCAGTAGCCTTGAAAGTTTGCGATCGCGTTTCAGAGCTGCGCACCGCGTTCTCCAGTTCAATGTCGGTCTGGAGCTTTTCAGCATAGAGGGTGTCAAACTCGTGCGCTTTGGCTGCAACAGCCTGCAAAACAATATTGACGAGCTCAACGGTCGGTTCTGTCGTTAGAGACGCGATGACAGGCTGGTCGAGGCCGAGGTGGCCTGCGACGTAGCCTATGTCCACGTCTGCGGCCGCCATGGTCGAGGTCGGATCAGGTCAATAGAGCGATACTCGTCATTACCGCAGCTACGCGCTCAAGAGGGAAAGCCAAATGAAAAAGAACCCAAGCCCGCGTCGGTTGTCGCTTCGATACGTGTCTATCAGATCAACAAATGAGGGTGAGACGTTGATGAAATTCTCCGACAAAGGAAATGGAGCCTTTGTTGTTTGGAGAGACAAGGAAATTTGGAGCTCCAAAGCTGGGATGCAACACGCCAACGTTTGCTACCCGGGAAGCAACGGGCACGGGCCAGCTGCAGATGGAAGCTGCACTTGTACGGGGTGCGGCGCCCAGTTTTTCCGGCGCGGCACAAGCTTACCCTGCACTCCGCGCCTCAACCACACGCTGTCTTGACAATTATGGATCTAAGGCAGTGTAGACAAAGCCCCTGTTAATGCATTTCTGCTCTACTCACTTGTAAAGAAAACCGTGGACTACTCCTATAAAGTGAAGCCACATTGTGTCGATTGATCCAATGCGCCTGCGGCCCGTGAGTATGTAATCTGAAGTCTCACCCGTTTCTTTCACTCAAAATTGAAAACACAGCAAGATCTGTACATACAATTCGTGCAATCATACAGAGAGAATGGGAAATATGCTCCATCAGATATAAATACAGGTCTATGGCGACGTCAACCCGAAAAATCTGTCTGGTATCCAACAACAAACCCCTGATTAAACTACCCCTGTTACCAAAAAGCAACTATAACGCCAGTTCTTGAAGCCATTGCAACAGTAGAGGAGATCAATATCCTTCTACCTACTTCGTATATTCGAATCCAACTCATAGGCCTCCACAGGCCCTGACTGAAAGCCCATTCCGTGAGGGCCAGAATATGCTGGCGCAGGACTTACCGGCGACACATATTCTGATTGTGCTGGTGAATGCACCCAATGAGACTTGGCAAGGTGAGCTTGAAGCTCAGCTGTGGGTGCATGGCTAGGAGGGAGCTCTGAGATGCCCTGCCCTCCGTCTAGTTCCGGTTTGAACGAAGTGGTGGATGACAATTCGGAAACAATCGGTGGTGCAGTATGACCCTTGATGTAAGCACTATTGCCCATGAGCTCTGGATGCCCAGTATATTCTGGAGGCCCGTCAGCATTGTTGGAGAGTTCTTCGCCCTTGACTTGACGTTGACGCTTTCTTCGAATACAGAGGAATAGTCCTGCGCCAAGAGCGGCCACAACGACAGCGCCAGCGACTCCTCCGGCGATCGGTGCGATACTCGTCTTTGATTCATCATCCTCCTTATCCTCGTGGCCAGGGTCAGACTGCCTCGCAGTGCTCGAACTAGAAGTTGCAGTTGCGCCAGCTGAACCAGTCATTCCAGGAACAGTTGTCTCTGTGCCAGCTCCTGAACTAGCAGTTGGATACGACTGGAAAATTGATTGGCTGACGGTAGCAACAACCAAACTCTCCGCGGCGCTGCAATAGTACCGAAAGACGTCGATGGCCGATGTGACGTTGGCAATGTGAGTGCTATCGCAGTAGTCCTTGACTCGCTCAGTCAGACTGCTAGAGATGATCTTTGACATCCCTGATTTTATGCAGATGCACGAAGCCAGCTCCTGAGGACCGTCTCCACATAGCCAGGAGCTTTGCTGCACTGTTATCAGAGATAGGGTCACATATTGAAACATTGAGACTCACCTCCATAACTGCAGAAGCTATCCCGGACTGGGCACATTTGTTGAGAGACTTGAAATGCGGCATGGCTGTAATGTAGTATGACACTGACAGTAGCCACATTAGAATGACTCTATGGATATTATTTGAGACTCACTATCTCCAGGAGGCCCTTTCGGGGGTGCAAAAGACGTTGTGCCGTCGTTCATCTGACAGAATTCGCTGTAGAAGTTCTGGGCCGAAGTGACGTCCCCGTTGTTGGAACATGAATATTTCACGGCACTCTTGAGTGTTGAAGTAATATCTTGAACAACATCTTTCTTGTTACAGACACACGGCGCGTTCAGTTCGGCGGCTTCAGGGCACCTTGACGATCCCTATATTCATATTAGTCAGGCTAAGCCCCCCTTCGCTGGACTTTGGAAGCTTTCATACAATATTGACCACGGCGTAGGATAATCCCGACTGCGCGCAAGGAGGGAGATATGCCAACTCAGGTAGATCTGTTATGTATGCCTCCACAATGTTCTTAGTTGGCGAAAAGAAAGTGACGTGTTCCTCCTGGTTACAGTACTTCTGCATCAGCTTAGACGCACTTGACAGATCCTCCGTCGCGCTGGAACCGCAGCTATATTCTATATCGGTCGAGATCGATGAGGCAACTTGGTCCATTCGGGTCGAGCAGATGCATTTCTGCAATTCGGTTTCTGAGTCGCCACACATGGTCGAGTATGTCTGCATGCCGACATTGTATGAGATTGCGCTGGAAACGCATGGCGCCTAAATAGTCAGTATTGCACTGATGCTCTTCCCAGGTGCCGTACCAAGTAGGTAAAGATCTCGAGGTCAGTCACGTAAGAAACATCTTTTGCGGTAGTCAGGACAGCCAAGCCCAACAGGCCGGTCCACGAGACGCCGTGTAAGTGCTTCATTGTATAGACTAACACTATATCAAAAACACCAAATAGCACAGAAAACAATGAAACAATGATTCTCACACTCAGCTGCACACAATGTAGCCGGAACATCCCGTCTCGAAAAGGAGCTCTTCATCTTACCAGCAGCCGCCTAGGCTATCCTGCAAAATGCCCTATTCTCCTGGTGTGAAGCCTCAAACAGCGCCTCTCGAGTCTAGATACAAATTGGGCCAGGTCCCCTGAGGCTAGTTGAGATAACTTGTCTAGCTTGTACAGCACACCATCAGCTGCATTTCATCCCACCACCCGAGAGTATGGTGAGTCAGGTCCTGCATCTAAGTAACGAATAGAGTTATCTCATGCTTAAAGCGAAAACTACTCAGGTGAGACAGCTGCTGAGAGTTCACCATACAAACGAAGTGTTTCATAGTTGAGGGTGCGTGCAGAAGAGGTCGACTCAATCATCACAAGACGTGGGCATTTCTTAGCGCCCGCGGGCTGCATGCTTTTTGTTCGACCAGAGCAACAGACAAACGATTTAATTTCCCTTGAATAGAGAGGTTGAGTCTCGCCAGGTTATACACTGAAACCTGAATCAGATGGAGACGGAATTATCCTTTAATCAAGATGTCAATGTTTCACAGTTGATTCAGGTCTCACATGCTATTTCTAAAGGGCTTTTCGATGACCAAAACTCTCGTTCGTCTCAACTGCTCCCAGTGGAGGTCAAAGCGGCACCTGAATTGGGAATAAGGACTTTACCCATCCCAGCCGGTGGATGCATACTCCTGATTGAGCTAGACCCCGCGCCACACGGATAGTGACTGAAGGGCACCTCGAACCATTGGCTCTCCTGAAATGACCTCCAGGCTCAGCAACTAGGACAATGCCAAGGATTGAATCACTACATGAGACGAGTCAGCGACGAGGAACAGGCGACACGACAGCGCATACTGTGAGTTATGGTGATCATTTGACCAACGGGTGATGGAATAGAAGGCGATCAACCGATGTGGTCAAGTAAATGAAATCAAGTCTTGATAGAGTTACCCGAATATGAGTCTGGGCAGGTCTTGTCTTGTTGGCCCGGTACGTACAGCAACTTTCCAGGTTCTCCGGGTCTTAAGACCGCGGCAGTTAATTTTCCCTCCACCATGACGTCGACTGCTCCCTTCAATCCGACCATATCTCGATGTTGCAACAACGGATCTTGGGTGATGTCAGAATAGCGACGATCTAGCTTCAAGACAAGGTGTTTTCCTTGGTACTGTAGTGTTGATGGTTGTTGTAGACCTCTTAACTTTCAAGGTTGCATCAAGAGGAGCCGCCGAAATTTTCACGTCGATCACTCAAACTCAAGGATTGCACGGCTGTGGAAAGTATGTATCGAAATTATTTGGTAGATTGTTCGTTGCTGTACTATAGTAATAATATGGTAGCTGTTGTCCCTCAGCTGTGATAGTGGTGGTATCCCGTAATCCGTAATTGTCCGGTGCCATTGCATACATGTCCACAACGCCTTGCTAATACTCAGAAAACATAAGAAACCATTATGTGGCTAGTATGGCGGTCGCTGCGAACTTGGCTAGTGTCCCAACTCCCGCTTAAAAAAGCAGTATAATATCAAAGACAAAGAGAAGTATTCGTAGAGTGGTAATATGTAAGCGCTTACAGCACGCGCACAATCTTGGGAACACGATACCGCGAGGGGCTGTCGTAGTACTCGCTGATCATACCACCCTGAAGACCCATAGGTCTCCGGGGAGGTAATCTTCCGTTGACACTCTGGTCTCGTGCAGAAGCTGTCTTGCGCGAGTCGCGGCTATGCTCACGCCGATCTTGTCGTTCCGAGGAGACTTGGCGAGAGCGCTCAGAACTATGTGTCTCAGAGGAAGATGTCCTGGAACTGGCGCGAGATCGGGATCTTCGAGGGCTTGCGTGATCCCAGCCGACGGGCTCTTCTGAGATTTCGTCAAGGAGATCATCATCGCTGTCCTCTTCGTCGCTTTCAGGGTGGAAGGTACTGTTAAGGGTCTCCCAGAGATCAAGACCAAGATCGTCCCAGATGACGACGGCCTTGAATAAACGACGGCAGGCTTGTGTGCCAGCAGTCTTGTCGAGCCTGGCAAAAGACTCGAGCTCGCCTAGGCTAGGTAGGTTCTCCCATGCAATGGAGATCTGATCGGATTGGTCCTTGAAGGGGGATCGCTCAAGGTAGTAGAGGAGGAAGTCTGAAGTTTCGGCCTTGGTTGCGAATTCAGCTTCCTCGAGAGCTTGCAGGCGAAGCTTCTCTTCTTTGTCCTTTTGCTCCTGTTCTTGTTGCTGCCTCTGCTTGCGTCTCTTGGGTACACCGAAGAGTGGGACCTTGGGGACGTTTGAAGTGGTTCCTCGGAGCATCGTTACGGTGTTGTGAGTTGACGTTGACTACCTTAATGTAGGGAGGTTTAGTAAAACGTTGTCGAGGTGCTGTATTGGTATATATGGCTGAATCAGGTCGTATTGATGAGCTGGAGGGGTAGGAATGGGTTGTTGGTCGACGGGGAAGCAAACAAGACAATATGCGTGTCAGGTTGTTGCTATTAAAGGATGTTTATGCATGCGTGTGTGTATGCAAGGTGAGAGCACAAACACGACGCAAGCTTGTTAGACGTTTCAAGAGACCAGCTCGTCGAAGCTTTTGGATTTAGTACTGCTCTTGGGAGATACAGCTGGAAAGCTGAGTGTCTTGATGGGAAGAGCAAGATGGGAAAAGATGAAGTGGTAGGGGTGCTGGCAGATGTATATGAATAATTGGATTGGATCGAAATGAACGACACCCTGGGCCTTGTTCCTGGTCCTTTTTGTTTGTCTTTTGTTGTGTTGCGCTGACTAGCCCGGGACAGGGGGGGGGTGCAGGTAAATGTGATGAGGATCCGCGGCTATTTTGGTGGCAGAGGTGAGGTAGCCCGCCCAAAGCCCGTGCGTGCTTGTGCTTGTACTATAAGGTACTGTAATAGGTGGTAATTGTATTCTCGGTTTCGGAACTTGGCGGATTCTTTGGTGATGGTGGAAAAAGAGGGATCAACGCGTTTGAGAAACGGGGGGAATAGAGGATGCTTTTAATATCATTGTTTCTGACTGCTTGCTTTTTCTCTTCCGCTCCCTTGGCTCGTAAAGTCTACTCCTTTCAGGTTTAACTTGTTGTTTTAGGCTGGGCTGGGCTGGGCTGGGCTGGCCTACTGCAGCCTCAGCCATCAGCTGTAGGTACCTCCTCTAGTGCAGGTCCGCAATTCCATTTACCAAAAACGCCAGAGCGGATCCGTGTCATCATCATTGAGAAGCTGCTGGAGACGCCCAGTCTGAGCTTGAGATGGCTAATTTAGTCGCAACGGTGTCGGTGTAGGTGGGTGAGCAGCACTGCAGCAGTGCACAGTACCGAAGACTTGCGGAGGAGTTCTGCTAAAATGATCACCCACTGATTTTCCCCTTATCTTTCCCAAAAGTCTGGTCTGCCAAGAAGAGAAGCGAGCAAGGCGCACCAGTCACCAGAGCAGAAGACCCCAGCAGAGTGAGGCATCAGCGGGTTCCATTACCTGAACCTAGGTACGGTAGCGAGTTTTGATCCCTGCCCCGTTTTGTCTTTCACTGTCTTTCCGATGCATCTGATTTCTGGTTTGTCTCATCCCGAGTTTGGGGATTGTTCACGAGGATGCTTTGTGATGATCAGTCGACTATTCTATTTCTATTGGTTTCGAGACGATGCAGTACGGTTACAAACAGACGGTTCAACATTAGCCGGCTGGAGTGGGCGTCGTCAAAGCCAAACCGTACAGTAAGTAAAATCGGAATGGAGGCTATTTGCTTTTCCCCAGCTCCCGCTCAGCCCTTGAACTGTCAATGTGTGCTGAGTTGAATTGACGTGGTTGTCAGATGGTCCCTGATCGGCATGTGAGTTCGCCGAACACTAATAACCCAACATCTTTCGAGCCCGGCAATGCCTCATTTTGCCGGGTTACGGGTTAGCTCTTTGCCAGAGGAATGCGGTACTCGCTCAAATCACCGCTCTCTTCTCATGTATTGTGTGGTCTGTCTCGCCTTTCTATTGTGAAGCTTTCCATTGTAAAACGCGAGGCGTTGCTGCTCGTCATGAATTTTCCCTAATACTCCGCGGAAGCCGAGTGACCGAACGGATACTGTTCAGTTTGAAACCACGGTTTGGTGCAGCCATTACGGTCTTGGATGCCTAATTGGTTATCGCGAGCAGAGACAACAAGACGCTATTTCTGTTAGGTGCAGCAACATCAGGATTATTGTGAGCGTTCCGTGATTCCGACTCCGTCCCGTCATTAGTGTCAGTACCCGACAGTTCCTAGTCTCCGCTGCAGTTTGATCCCGCCCGTGCGAACGGGCAGTCCTGGCCTGAGGATGACCGAGATGGATGGATGTACCTGGTCGGCCCGTCAAAAAGAGGCATGGACACAGATGGACAGGCTAGGGGAGGAAAGAAAACACAGGACCTTAACCCTAAGCAATAAAAATATTTGGGCAAACCTAGCCTAAGCTTAGGGAACTTTTTGCCAAGTTTATTTTGACACCTTCTATTAAGGTCTGGTGTTTTCTTGCTCCCCGAGGACAGGTCACGCCAGCCAATACTACTGCACCCTAGGCACCTCGCACGGTTGGGGCACCCTTGGGATTGCTCTTGATAGGTCGGCTTCTGTTCCGGCGGCATCAATGGGACAAGGCAGGGGAAGAGACGAGGCGAGGCGAGACCCTAAAAGCAAGGGACAAGTACTTTGTAACGAGCCTGAGCCAGGAGAGACTGAGAGAGAAGAGAGGAGAGGAGAGGGAGCGCTGAAACACTAACAATTGGTAACATTCCCCGTGTCCCAGGAACCCGGAACGAGAACGACAATCTGCCTTTTTCCCGGCATCGCAAACTAGGCCCTATCCTGTCGAGTAACTTTCTCAATCAATCAATCAACCAGTGAACCGCCAACGCCAACGCTTTGAAACTGTAGCCTCGCTCTGCCACGGCTGAAGCCATCGAGGCGTAACTGTGTCCTCACCAAGTACACTATGTGGCACTTGACTCGTCAAACTCGCGTTGAGGCTTTCAAGTGCCTATTCAGAATCCACTCACCACTTCTGGGCACTCCCGCTTTGCTCAAACCAGAATGCGATCAGCGAATCCCCCAGCTTATGCCGCGTCTAGACCCGACCCTTTGAAGCTATCCCTAGGTAGCTACAGTATTATTTCACGCCTGTCATAGCTTGTATCTCGATATCAGATCAGATCAGATCAGTTGCACTAATAAAACCTCAACCAACAAATACTGTTGGGGTCCACAGCACGAGGCGTCTGTGTTTACGAGTCCACCGCTTTTCTTATCCCACTGAACTACCGATAAACTGCTTTTACAGGCGTATTCGAGGCTTGCTCGTATCCCACAATACGACATCACAGTGTCAAATGGCCTTCTAACCCTCCACTTCCGTCCGCGATGGGGACCGGAGGCTAACCCACATGACGGCTCCGCGGTTCCACGCAATCCTCCGGCGACGGACGTACCTGAGATACCCGTCGCTCGAAACAGTGACATTCCATGAAACCTTCTCTCTTTCTTCGGTCTCCCCAGACTCATACTTTTTTTATGCCTCATCTGACGGCATTTACCTTACGTGCGCTTCCGCCGAGAAGGAAGAAACGTCCAGAAGGAAACCCTGCCTGGGCCTTGCATACGTAGCACGTTCACTGCATCTTCTGTCAAAGTTAAAAGGCGTTGCTACATTCCAACCATTCTCCTCCGCGCAACTTCTACCCCGAAGAGGAATCGCCTCTCGGGTAACTCGTAAATCCCCCAGTCCGAGGGCGACAGTTGCGGCAGCGGGTAGATGAGGCTCCTAGTCAAGATCAACCAGCCGTCAAAGCTGTCATGGAATTCAGCAAATGAGGCTCGTGCATTAGGCTTCGAATGTGACGTCTATTCGGAGATGTTTTCCAGTCACTGGATAAATGAGTACAAGGATTGTGGCTGAAGTCTCTTTCTCCCTGGACAAACTCTCCCTCAAGATCAGTAAGCAAAATACACCGAGGGTCTGCTCATGGAATGAAAAAGTTCTTGGCGATCAGAACAATGCCGACTATTGTCACCTCTTTCAAGACTGGTCTCGCTCTTTCGATGTTGACCCTGAGAGCCGATCAAGATCAGACAAAGCCTGGATGGACTATGACCAACAGCATAAATCAGGCACAGGTCCCTTAAATGGGTAATTTCGACGTGATTGAATTTTGCAAACTCAATTTTGCCCAGATTCTATTCCCATCTTCAACCTCAGCCTTAAAAAGGGTGTATCACATACCCCCAGACATTCATGGCATGTTCGGCATAACGGCATAAACATTGTTTCTCTTAGCTGTTCATGCAAGTCAAAGCAAACACCACCATACCGTCCGTGCGAACCCATCTCTGCCCAATGTCTGATCTACGCGTCTAATTTAGGTAACATGATCCTCCTCTATCTTTCATAGACCCGTGCTAGCAGGTGCCTTGTTGATCCAAGATCCCAGAAACTGGTAGTTAGTATACGCCATACCTAAAACCGCCGCGTTTTATGGCCCCGAAATTCGCGGCGGCGGCATGGTCCTGTGCAACCAAGTATCTGAAGCTAAAACGCCTTATGCTAAGCAAGCTGGAAATAAGAGAATTACTTGGGCTCGTTAGGGGGGGAGACTAATGCATGTACGTCTATTAAAAATACCTTGCGATGTTGATGAGGTTGACAAGCGGCTCTCGTTTTTCTGAGGCCGGAGCAAAGCTGGCGACTAACGGCCTTATTAGAGCATCCAGACATTGCCAAGAAAGAACTAACGAATACCAATGTAGGCAAGTCTCTCTAGGAAATGAAGAGTTCTGACAAAAGCTGTCTCTCGAAATGCTTCATATGGCCATCTCGAGAGGCAGATCTTGGGTCTTGGCAGCCAAATCAAGACAATGGCAAGGAACTTCTTCCTGTGTGTCAAACCGACGGGTTTGACCAAAGTGTTGGCGTTAGCCTAATGATTTGGATGATGGAGTCTTTACAATAGACTTTGCTAACCTCTTGCACGAGGAACTCAATATTGACAGCAACCATCAACAAGACCCTGGAACTGACGCAAAAGTCATTTCAAGGGATGCAGTTCTTGGCTCTTGGCAATGGTTTTATATCATTCTCCGCATCTCGTGTAAGTCACATCGAGGAAATCGTCCTGTGGCTTGGCTACCCCAGAGCCTCCTGATCGCTCAGGACTGGATCTCCGAGAAACAACTCACGAATGTGCAAGAATATGCATACGATTTTGATATAAGTGGCTTGGCGATTTCTTTCTGCTCGAGAACTCAACCGAGGAATCGAGATGGTAAGACTGTAGACATGAACTAAGGCGCATAATACAACATGCTCAACACTGTGGCAATGCAGGGTCTCTGAATGGCCAGAGAACGTCCAAGTTCGGGCATTTTGAATATCGAGGTATCTGATTCAAACATTGTGGTGCTATCTTCAAAGCAAGAACAATCTGTGGGAGGATTTGAGTGACACAGTAATGGATGTTTGCAAAGGTCTCAGCTATGTAGGTACCTAGGTAGTCAAACCCAAACAACAAAGCCCAGTATCGAGTGTACAAACAACCGCAACAGTGAATGAGTAGCTTGATTGTCGCGCTCGGAGCCTGGAGGCGGAATACATGAGTTTCTCCTACTTTTAGTTTAAGATGAATAGATTCGAGCCCCTTTGCAATTATCTTGATGGAACCGTTTTTATACACTTTCTTATGTAGTATTCACCGCTTTATTTGTCTAGAGCTGGTCGCTTATGATGTTGAAAGTGCTAGATTTGTTGACACTGTCAACTGTGGATGCCCTCACTTCCCAGCAGTGGTAGCTTGGCTAGCACTGCCGTACAGCTGTCAGAATACTTCCCACTGGGCGGTTGCTGGGCAGTGAATTTATGTCAACATTTCAAAACAGGCAGAGATTTATCTCATTTTCATTTCATCAAACTCGTCTTCTCCGGTTCTCCATCGTCGCTTATCTTTCGCTTCACTTCACAACCGCCGTCTTTAATGAACCACTGCACTTCATTAGCTACATCCCTTTGCTAACTTCACCATTTCTTCTACAAAACTCTCAAGTAATCACTGATATCAACGAAAATCAGTCACCATGTTCTGGCGTCGTCCCCGTCTCACATATGACCCAAAGCAATTTCCCAACTACCGCCCCTACCCCGAAACCGGTTTCGAGCGCCTCATCAAGGAGTGTCCGAATGCACTTCACTTCATTGCCTTCACAATCAGATTTCAGATTTCTATTTTCAGCATCATTCTTGAGTGGTTCTGTATGATGCTTCGCAGTCCTCTTCAGTACTCCAAGCACAACGATTGGATCCTCGGCCACTACCAGGCAAGCCCTACTGCTTCTCACATACTCTGGGGAGCCTTCATCACTGCCTGGTCCTCTCACTTCATGTACCGTATCGGAAAGGCTGTTTGCGAGGTGATTGTTGATGCCTATGATGACCCTGTATGGGCTCTTTACGAGATCTGGGATCTCGGGGTATACTCGCAGTCCTTTCTTGTCCGCACCATCTTTTTCATCCTGACTACCATCTTCAACTTCGTCTGCTTTTGGACTGTCTTCCTCTTCAACATGTCGACATACTCATTCGCCGTCTGCCTAGCCCTGCTCGGCGCTGTTGCCATGTGGCAGCTACACTATTACTTTTTCGTGTACCGTCCTCAGGAAGTCCCTGAAGAGGCCTCATACCAGTCCCCTGAGAAAGAAGTTCTTTCTACTCCCGACAGACCAGGTTGCTGCTTTCGGGTACCTACACCTTCTACTGGGTCGTCCACTTCTTCCTCCCAATCATCACCTGGGCATAGTCCACCTCACCTCCGACCCCGACCATCAAACAAACCTCCTGGCGCTGCATATGTCAAAGTATGTCCTAAAGCCACACAAAAGCTTCACGACGAAGGAGTCTTCGTCCCAGAACCCACCAGAGTACCCGACTACTCTTATCTGGAACCCTTCGCAGTGAAACGCCCTACCAACTTCAGCCGCTCTGATGCGAAGGAGCACTTCCGAAGAGTTAGAGAAATCGAGAGGAAGAAAGGCATAATATCAAACAGCCCTGACCCTTATAAAGATGATCCTCTCTCTCCTACTGTTATTACAAAGACCGCGTGGATTCATTCTAAGATGGATTCTGTCAACCGAATGCTTCGAAACATCACGGACGACGTTACCAAGATGAACACGCTGCTTAACACTTTCAGAAACAAAGGCGGCGTCAAGCCCCTTCCCGACGCCTCACCCGCGATACCATTGTCTCCCCGAACACAACGGCGAAACGCAACTCTCGCTGAGAGAGACCGCATTGGACAAGTCATTAATGATTGCATACATGAGATCAACGCCATCTCAGCACGTGTGCATGAGCGCAAACCCCGGACTAAAGACATGCTGAAATGCATCGATCGGCTGGTTGCCCACGCAGGAGATGCCGCTTCCCGCGCAATTCGGATAGAAGTCGAAGATTGCAAAAGGCGTGTTGATCTCGCCTTCAAGGGCGTGGACGCGGCAATTGCGAGTTCTAACGAGATTGCAGACTCTTGCGTTGATCGCCAAATAGAACTGGATGCCCAAGCCAAAAAGCTATGTCGTATGGATCGAACTCAGGCTAAGCATACAAAAATCACAATCATTGACAACTACTATGGTTGATCACCATCGAGTTTTTGACTCATCCTTATCGACCAAACGATTATCAGAGTGCTATTGTATACGTATACAGCACGGAGAGCACTTGAAGATTGAGGTTTGGGAGTTGGGATCATACCCTTTGCTTTGCTACACATATCAGGGACATTTGCATGATTGCTACGAAGTCGGGAATACGATAACTCGAGTTGATGTCAAGTATAGCGGTCAGAGTTGACCATTTAGGAATGAGTCCGATGATTAATGCCATAATATTTGTTCTAATGTTCCCAAAATCACACTCGTTTCTTCTCGGTGGCACCCTATAGTTACAACCATTAATCTTAAAAATGGGAGAATACGAGAACAGCCAAAGCTGTTGAGGTACGACTGTGATGCCACAGACCATGCGACCTCAGTGAATGGGGATAATAGCACTATGATATTGACCTTGCTTGATCTTGAAATGTACCATTATCGAACCATGCGTCTATTTAAAGAGGTGAGGAGAAGAAATATGTACTCGTTGTGGCTATATCTTTACTTGCCAAATCCTCTGTCAACACCTGGGTATCGCACATAGAAATCGCATCTCGTCGTCAAGACAGTTCCAGAACTGATCCTCCAATAAATGCTTCAGATCAGAAAACTCCCCCAGATCCATAGACTGAACAGATGATCATCGAGACCACCGGGGCACCAGCTAATAACCAGCAGACTTAATACCATGAACCTGCCAGTAGAGACCTCCTTTCTGCCCAACCTCGTCCGCGGCACACTTGACAGATCCACGAGCTGCCATCTCCGTCCCCGCAGAGTACTCCAGAACAGCCTTCTGCATGATCCAAACCACATCGTCATCGCCGACTTTTAATCCCTTGTCAGCACGCACAGCAAAGGCGCACGATCCTGATTTGACGATGTTGACCAGTCCATCTCCCACATCGTACTCGCGCTTGTCTTCGGAAGCAGCGGGGATGCTGAAAGTGCCGTTACGAGTACCAAAGGTTGAGAGAAGCGCCGCGCAGTCTCTGTAGTTGGCCCGCTTGGTGCTCTTGGGGGCCTGATGCGCGTTGTAAGTCTTCTTGTCGCATGTACTGAAGGAGTGGTTTCCAGCAGCCCAGTAGGTGTATGGATCTTCGTAGGCGCTAGGTGCTGTGGTCGGGACGGCGATCATGTTGTCTTTGGTAGGAGTAGCCGTGGGCGCTGCAGCGGCAAAGCCGATGAAGGCGGCGACAAGATTGGCGAAATGCATCTCGACAGCTGATTTAGCGGGCGGAAAGAAAGTAGAGAAGTGTGTTGAGAAAAAGAACGGATCGTGGTGAAGAGTAACGGACCAGCAGGTGATCAACACCTGTGTTAACGAGTGACTGAGAAAAGGAAACACTGCGCTGCACTGCAACGAAGAGGCTGGGAGAGACACTCAACAGCAGTAAGTTGACGGGGGAGAGAAAAAGAATTATACCCAATCCAGGTGGGCAAGTGGGATGTTTAGATGTGATCACAGGCGGAGATGGTAGTGTTTCAAGTAGAGTGGATGAGCATGAAACAAGGATCACAATATGCAGAGAGGATGGTTCATTTTGAGCAACATCTCGGGAACAGATTGATGAGACTCGGAAAAATCAGTGCTGTTTTGCTTTTAAATATATTGAGTCGTGACGAGTGAAACAGGGTGACGGGCTGTGTTTGTTTAATTGCGATAATCATACCGGAGGATTTGGTGTTTGTGTTTCCGTTTTTTTGATGGGGACGATGTTTCGAGCAGAGTGTCATATTCATGCCGAGATCAACGCGTATAGGTACAGGAAACCGTGTGATTGGAAAGCGATTAGGAGGAGTGAAACGAGCTTCTATGTACATGAGGAATTATATGTGATGATCAACCATATGATGTTATATTCTTGGAGTTTAATTCGCTGCCAACAAGACTGACTGAGCCCAGGGCTTCAGCGATACTATATAGGTACGCTTTGATTATCAGCATGTCTCTATTGAAGTCCTCGAAACAAACTACCTGGCAATTGTCTGTTCTTTGAAACGCTCTATCTTGTGTGCCTTGGCTTTCTCCCATGCGCATAATTTGCAGCCTCGCATCGAGTCCAGATCAACACTCTTAATCCCCAACCTCAAGATCAATGGTCGCTGATCAATATAATTTCACATGATTAAAAAAAAGCCTGGCGACAACTGCCGTCAAACCTGAATATTAGATCCTATACCGTTACAGTAGGATTTATCTCCTTGCAAACTTAAATACCCTCCCTTCCTTGCAATATCTCGTGATAGAAACTAAGGTATCGAGTTTTTGTCTCTCAGCAATTCCCCCGGGCCGACAGTGGAGTAGAGTGACACTTCAGTGGATTGACAGCCCCCACTCCCAGCGGTTCATCAACCCCGGTCTTGGAGGTGATGACGCGAGGGGCATTGGCCAGTGACAGAGCAATTCGTTGGATGATGTTTGTACTCTCAATATGACTTCATATTCCGTGGATCTCTGTCTCAAGGCAGCCATGAAAAGTCTTGGCTAGGTTGGTAGGTAGTCTTTAGTCTTGGTTGATAGTTACCAATTCCCACGGCATAAGGGCTGGTTACGTTGATAATGTACCCAAGTTAGAAAAAATGTCATTGCCAGCATTTTGACCTCGTTATTCCCAGACGTCACTGTCTCGGCCGATAGAATGGTTCTTCAGACTGTTGCTCCCGCCGTTCATCAAACTGACCCTCTTTATTAAGCCCGCCCGCCAGTATCCCCATCAACTCCTGGGGTCATCATCGTCTTGGCTCCGTCCTGGCTCTACGTCAAAATGATCACCCCAAAAACCTGTATCATGGACTGCTCGGTTCAGGTGACCCCTCCAAGAAAAAGGGCCGTTACCACAATGATGGAATGGCTCTGATGATCGTCGGAACTCGGCTGAGGGTGAGTGAGACCCTTTCTTTTACTTTTCTTTTTTGACTCCATGTAACTCTCAGCTCGTCGCTTGACTCGATTCCCGAGCCCCAATGAACTGTTCTTGTCCCGTCTAGTCCTAGCTAGGGGTATTATCGGCCCCAGTCATTGCCAGTTCCTGATATCATCGTCATGGCTTATCCTATCAATGGACTGGTATTAACTAACATTGTCAGGTCAGCTGGAAGAAGGAATTACTGCGAGGGACCCTGTCCAATTTCCATGTTGTGTGGTTTCTTTCCATTGTAAATTCCGTCTCTCAATCTTCTCTTCGTTGCTTTTCTCTCCATATCATAAGGTACTCAGCCATCACCATCATCATGAAAACCGCCTCACAACCTTCAGCTCCCCATAACGCAACAAGCAAAGTAAAACGGCTCGTCGGCAAAATACGCCGCCACTCACATCCTCCATCCCCCGAAGCTTCCTCAGCATCTCCCTCATCATCCGCAAACCCATCTCGCGAATCCTCATCATGTCCTATTCCACACATCGGCAAACATAGCCATCGTCAAAGTCGCCGGGGATCAGCCTCAGAGGAGGAGGAGCGAGCGCACGACCTTGAACTCTGGAACGCAGCATACGATGTCCTCAAGAGAGACGGTACCTCTTCAGGTCTTGTACTCGCGTATGAGAGCATTATTTCACATGCACTTCCTGATACTTTGAGGCCGGGACATAACGGTAATGGGAATGGGCTACCGACAGAAAGTGAGAGGAGAGCGGAACTTATGATGATGATCGCGAAGTCTGGTTTAAACCGCGAAGTTAAGGAGACATCACAGACAGACTCGGGAGATGTTGAAGCAAGAGAAAATCTGATTCAAACAAGGTCGACTATAGCCTCATTACTCGATGACCAGCCCAGCGCCGCTGTCGCTTGGGCGGGTTTCTGCTCACTGACACCAGTAGGCACCGACTGACTCAACCTGTTACAGCAAGACTAATATCATCAATAGCTTCTACTAGAACCCCTTCTCCGACATGAAGATATTCGCCAAGGGTTTGTGCATATTGCACATACCATTCCTCACTATATGGCCCTCCATCGCGCCCTCCATCCATCATCCTGGACATCCCTACCAGAGTTCCAGCGTCAACAGCCGCAGGTCCACCAAACTCTTCTAACACTTTATCGACGCATCCTTGAGTACGAGATGAACATTGTCTGCGCCGCTGCCAGCGCCTGGAACATGGCTGCTCGCAATGTTGTCGATTGGCATGGTTGGAAAGCCATGGCTGATGCTGTGCGAGATATGGATGCTGAATTGATGGGATATGTCGAGAAGAACGGCACAGACGAGGCCAGGGCGTTGATGGAGGTTCAGAGGAAGTTGGAGCCTGAAGGGGGCGGGCGCGGTGAGTTACAAGACGACACTTTACTGCCAGATGCGTAGAAATACAGGACAAGTCAACATGGAATGAAGGGGCCACCACCTCATAGGCAAGGTCATTTTATATAAAGCCAGTTTCAACCGATTTACCCAGATAGCCAAATCTACAGGTTTTCCTTTTCCCCAATCCAGACTCCCGACTCCATGCTCCGCCCTTTTGACCAAACCAGTATAGGACATTGCTTTTCTCCTTTCGTCAAGTTGCGATCAAATCAGCCAGTCTATCTCAACAACCATCTTGCTCCGTTCATACAAAAATACTCCTTTCAAAGCGCCCCATCTACTGAACAGTATTTGGAAGGATACCCTGCTTGTCAAGGTTGCTCAGAGTATCGCCGTACTCATTGATATGTCGCTGCCAGCGACTGACATCGCCCTGAAAACTAATCGCCCCCAACATGGCTGACCACCCAGGCATTTGGTCACGGGTCACAAGTTCATATACACGACAGAGGATTTGATGAAATTCCACCTGAGGCCTCATCGCAACTGCGTACAAGTGTCGCACCAGGTCAGCCCAGCCGGCGATGAAGTCGACATCGAACGTGGACTCGGGATACCGGAACTCGATAGTGTCGTACTTAGAGACAACCAGTGCGCACCGGGTAGTTGTGTGAAGGGATCCCTCATCGAATTTTCGGAGTGCGATGCCCAAGCTAGCCAGGCTGGTTTCCGACCACAGGCGTTTCATAGCCCCCAGCAGACCTCTGTCAATTTTCTTACGCCAGTGTAGCTGTCGCATGACCTCTCCGAGTGCTTCCACAAGAACTGCCCCCTCGCCATACACCGTTGGTTCACCCCTTTCCATCGCGATTCGAGATTCAACACTGATACGCGCAGAGTAAGGGGAATTCGAGCGGAAAGGATGGCACAGAAGGTACAGCAGAGAATCTTCCAGCAGCCAGACCAAAGATGCAAGGCGCAGCGCAGTCTCTAGCTGCATGCTGCCGGCTTCGTTGACGTGAAGATGTAGTCCACAACCAGAATTAAGTCCAACTACCATGTCGCCCTGCACTGCCGCAAGGCACTTTCTGAGGGTAGGTAGCCCCTGACTGAACTCTTCAGGACGAGTGAGGATAGGGCTGTTGAGTTCAGTTCCATACCAGTCGTAATTGTTTGAAGGTGTCATTCCGGACTTACTGACGCAGTCTCTGGTGATGTGACGTTCCGGAACAATGAACCAAAAATCAGTCTTAGACACTGGTCCGCTAACAGACTCATTATTCCAAGCTCGAATGTCTCCGCTATTATCTGTGAGCGGAAGAATTGTAGTGCCAGGGATCCGGGCAGGGCTGGATGGCGAAGGAGGTGTGAGGCCACACGAGACGGGGACCCCGTTGCTGGCGATCAATTCGCATACCTTGTGAATACAAGACGGTTCGATGTCTTTGTAGTCTCCCATCACGAGGTCCAGGAAAGCCTCCGGTGTTGTAGGACAGGTCCATCGAGTCTCACCAGTCACGGTGTCGGAGTTTGCGATCTGCAGTGCAACCATAAATTCCAACTCGATGCCGACACATATGGACTGCGGTATCGACATGCTGGGCCCGAGGGATGCAGGGATCTTTTCTCGACGGTGAAAATGCTTATCGACCTGTATGTGATGATAGTTTCTCAGGGACGAGAGCAGAGAGGCTGTTGAGCAGCCAGAAGAGGCTTGAGCCCCTAATGGGTTACGGTTTATAGCAGACAGCTCCATGATGAACAGTATGAGGTGAGTTGAGGAAGTAAGAACAATTCGTGGTGTTCACTATTATATATTCGCGAGTCAAAGAACATGGCCGTAAAGAAAGTCAGTGCGTCGGTCGTGTAAGGAGAAAGGACGGGACAGAAAAGTAATCTTGACTCGCTCACCGAAGCGCGGTCAAGGTTTAGGAATTTGAGGCTGTGAAAGAACTATCTTTTTACATGTGCCTGTTGAAAAAGTCTCCCGCGAACAAGCTTCACTGTATGAAACTCTGTTGCCGAGTAGTTCGGCCACTAGCCAGCACAGAACAGCCCAACCCTTAACAAGCACGATAAGGTGATCATGGTTCTATTCGTAAACTAAACATTCAGCAAGCTCAATCATGGTAACGACACAAAGCCATTCAAAAACCCTTGGCTCCGACTGGGCAATAAACAGAGTGTCACTTGTCTCTCAAAAAGTGTCTGACCGGTCCAGAACGTGTGATTTCGAGGTAGCGGGAGTGGTAGGGCGATCCCTGCATCCAACCTTTTAACACAATGCCAGGGGTGAAGATTGGGTGAGATCTACACCTCAACATCCAAAAGCTTGTGAGTCGCGGAGAAGCACTCGAGAGTCTCGTGATTCTGGATGTGGTGGTAGATCCAACCAACATGTTGGTAACCCACCTTTCAGCCTGTTTTGAAACTAAGAACATGATTGACTGATTGGTCTTATCGTAGCATTGTGCCATTGAAATGTGTTGAACAAAGAGGACTCGGTGAGGAACAGTTGACTTACACGAGGAGGAAGCGCAGGGAGAGTCGGCGCATCAAAGTTACTCCGCAGCGGCCAACCATTAAGCTGCGCGGCATTTGCTGAATTGCCCTGTGACGAAATCACCTAATTTTGTCCACTGCTTCCCGGGATGCAGTTGGGTTCCATTGTGACGGGCGAGGAATAGGTAAGTAGGTAGCTGACCCTGGACCCAAAAAACGCGACATCGCGTTAAACTCCAATTTAAGCCAAACTCCATCCTCATCACCATCTTCAAACAACGTCAATTATTTCCACTGCTGAACTGATCGCATCGCATCCGAATCTATCCCGACGAGTATCTTCAACCTTTATTTCATTCACAGCGCAGCCCTCGATACAAACGCGATTCCTCCCCGGGCATGCCACTCGACTTTCCATAATGCGTATGATCAAGCCTTCATGGCTAAGCCATAGCGGCGAGCAAAAAGATTTCGAGGTTTACAGCTGTCATGTCTCCCCGGATGGAAAGCGACTCGCGACTGCTGGCGGCGATGGACACGTCCGCGTTTGGTCGACCGAAAGTATCTACAATGCCGACACACCAAAGTACAACAAGCCGCGCCAGCTCTGCCACATGAGCCATCATCTTGGAACAATTCATTCGGTTCGCTTTTCGCCTAATGGGCGTTATCTTGCCAGTGGAGCGGACGACAAAATTATTTGCGTATACCACCTGGACAAAGGACCACCAGCTGCTACCTTTGGCACCAATGAGCCTCCTCCTGTCGAGAACTGGAAGACATACAAACGTTTAATTGGTCACGACAATGATGTCCAGGATCTCGCCTGGTCGTACGATTCTTCTATATTGGTTTCTGTTGGCCTCGATTCCAAGGTCGTCGTCTGGTCTGGTCATACGTTCGAGAAGCTGAAGACTCTGCCTGCACACCAAAGTCATGTCAAGGGTATCACCTTCGATCCTGCGAACAAATTCTTTGCAACCGCAAGCGACGACCGAACAATCAAAATCTTTCGATTCACTTCGCCTGCACCTAATGCGACACAGCACGACATGGTTAACAACTTTGTTCTTGAAACGACCATTAGTTCACCATTCAAGAGTTCACCCCTTACTACCTACTTTCGACGATGTTCATGGTCCCCCGATGGGAATCACATCGCAGCTGCCAACGCCGTAAATGGCCCCGTGAGTTCTGTTGCGATCATCGAACGGACGAGATGGGATAGTGAAATCAATCTTATCGGCCATGAAGCCCCAACGGAAGTGTGCATGTTCTCCCCTCGTCTGTTTCACACGTCGAAGCCAGATGCGAGCGCAGTCGATGGAGCTGCGACGTCGCTCGTGACAGTGATAGCATCAGCTGGTCAGGACAAGACTTTGAGTATATGGAACACAAACACGTCCAGGCCTGTGGTCGTGTGTCAAGACTTGGCAGGCAAATCGATATCTGATTTAGCGTGGACTCCGGACGGACAGACCATTTTTGCGTCAAGTCTAGACGGTAGCATTGTGGTTGTAAATTTCGAGGAGGGAGAGCTCGGCTGGGTAGCGCAACCAGAGGAGAACGTCAAGGCACTTCAGAAATACGGCGCGTCTCGGAAAGGAATGGGTATAGCCGAGGACGTTGATGGCCTCATTCTGGAAAACCAGAGTAAAGAGGGAGAGTCGCGGGCTGTAGAGTCGAGGATGGGTGCACTCATGGGAGACTTTTCTGAGTCAACCAAGGAGTCAACACCCATCACTAATGGACCTAAACCCAATGGCACTTCGGCAAAACCATCGACAAATGGTCAAGCTGAGCCAGAAAACGAACCAGAGAAGCAGCTAGAAGAGGCAGCTGACAAGACAGCCGAACGTGTCAAGGAACTGAAATCGCGGGTCACTATCGGCAAAGATGGCAAGAAGCGAGTGGCACCTTTGTTGGTGTCGTCATCAGGGACAGGCACATCTTCATTGCCTCAAACTCAGTTGGTAGGAACAACAAGTACCAACAAGAACACGCAAAATGATACACCACAGACAATAGTTGACGTGAGCAAGCCTTATGACGGCCTGCCCAAGGGAGGCATTGCCGCCATGTTGCTTGGTAACAAGAGGCAAATCAATCTAGGTGATGACGAAGATGAAGAGGAGCCGGTTGCCAAGCGTGTTGCAACAGGTCCGAGACCTGTCGTCACTGATGGTCCTAATGGAGTCGAGCCAGCAGCCCTCGTACCTGTTCAGAATGGCGTTGTTCCCACACCGGAGTTTCTCAGGCCCGCAGTCATGAATGTGTCTATGTCCTTCGCTCAAGTCAGATTAGCTGTACCGAAGATTAGGTCACATATTCTTCGGCCGCTTGACAGAGGAATTTTACAGGGCGAGAGCTCCTTAGAAGAAGCAGCAAAGACGCCAGAAAACATAATTCTGGAAGCGAAGAATGATGCCACCCATGGCCATCCTTCGCATGTCATAGTCAGCAAAAGGGGCGCTCTTATTTGGGAAGAGTGGCTTCCCAGAGATGTCGTTCTAGTAACAGCGACAAAACACTTTTGGGCCGTGGCTTGCGAAGATGGATCTGTGCATACCTGGACTTCTGCTGGAAGAAGACTTCTCACCCCTATCATACTTGAGTCTCAGCCTGTTATTCTGGAAGCTCGCGATCACTGGCTGCTCTGCATTACAGCTGTCGGCCTTGCCCATGTTTGGGACATGAAAACCCAATCTGCTCCCAATCCTCCGGTGTCACTTGGACCAATTCTAGATATTGCCACAACATCGCTTAACCAACACAGCGCGACGCCTGGCCCTGGTATCACTTCTGCCCATCTGAACAGTACGGGCCACATCATTGTGACACTGACCAATGGTGATGGCTACTGCTATGCTCGCGAGATGTATACATGGCAACGCCTCAGTGAAGCTTGGTGGGCAGTGGGCTCACAGTATTGGAACTCTAACGATTCTTCTATCTCTGCTTTGCAATCTACAGCCGTTGGTCCGGATTCTAAGGACAGACAAGATAAGCAGTCTTCCAAAGCCAATGTGTCGTCAGGCATCATACCTTTCCTTGAGCGACATACAACGAACGAATTTTTGTTGAAAGGTAGATCATATTCCTTACAGCGCATCATTAAGATGGTCGTGCAGCGGAAGGAGTCCGAAAATCTTGAAAGCAGTGTCAGCATTGCCCATTTGGAAACAAGAATTGCTGGCGCTCTGCAACTTGAGGCACGGGAAGAATTTCGACTATATCTCTTCATGTATGCGAAGCGCTTGGGCGCCGAGGGGGCAAGGGTGAAGGTTGAAGAGCTCCTTAACAGTCTGCTTGGTGGCATACTCGAAGACAAAGAAGAAGATGAGGAAGAGAACGGCCATGGGTGGTTCAGCAAAGAAGGTGACATCTGCGGATGGGATCGAAAAGAGCTGCTCACAGGTGTAGTTATGATTCTTGGTAAGTTGTTGTTATTGATGTCACTATGGCAAAAGCTAACAGGAGGCAGGAAAATACCGCGAGCTTCAGCGATTGACGCTTCAATACGCAAGAATTCTCGACATAAGTCTAGAGGATGGCTCGGTGGACGTTGAGCAAATGGATGTGGAGGCTTAAACAAAAGACATAGTTTTGAAGGTCGTATCATTATCGTAATGCACGCCGTTCCTATGCGGTGATATGGGCGAGGACGGCGGGCACTCTTTTTCGTTTAACAGGAAAATATGGCGTTGAGGGTTATCTACCGGGGATCTGATTGTCCAGCGGTGCGAACTTGGGGTACAGGCAGGCAATAGACTACTGTTGGTGCTCGTTGATACGAAAGAACGCCTGGTTAATGAGGGCATGCAAACACAATCATGCAGTACCATCCTGAGAGTGTGTTGATTGGTGACGTTCATGACAAATGTTTAATGTGGGTGAGCAAAGCGATTCTCGACACACCGTTATCTTTCATCGTTCCCTCTGTAACACAGCCGACCCGAGATTGCTGCGGCTCATGATCACATGCCATGTTTGGTCAAGAGTGGCGTCGAGTGGAGGTGAGGAAACAAGATGATGTTATCGTGAGTGGGCAAATGGGTGCATCGCCAACACCGGTCTGTTGTTGTTCCTGGGCCTCTCCGGTCCGGATCTTCTCTTCCGGTCACTCCAGAGCCTCTGGGCAACGACTTCTCTTCTTATCAAGCTGGTGTTTAGTGTGTCGATGAGGTAAGATACTGCACCTGCTCGCAGCTGCCACGTCCATGTCCGCCTCCACATTGAATCACCTGCCAACCTGCATCTCCTTGGTTCTTCTCGCCTGAGGATACAATAACCACAAGGTGGAGGATTATTAGTAGGTACAAATCCCCCCGGTTTGCTTCTCTCTTCTCTCACTTCATTCTTCTTATTCTTCATCCTTTGATTCGTTATTCTACTTCGAACCTGGAATCGAAAGCAATCACAATCACAAGCACAAGCACAATCTCTTCTCTTTAGCACGTCTAGAACGTTTCCGTGCTCAGCACCTAAGGTGCCTTTACACTCCTTTCATTCTCATACTCCTTTCTCAAAACCTCTTCCTCTCCACCCTGCACTTCATCTACCTAAGGTACTCAATAGCCTTCATCTTGACGGCCTTTAGCCCTTCCGGTCCTTTCTTCGTTCAAGGCATTTGTCAATTCTTCCCCTGAACGTTGAACCTTACCTCCACCTTCATCATGGTAAAAGCCCTTCGCTTCACTCCTTGGTGGGCAGGGGTCCTTACCCTTCTGCACTTAACCCTCTTTGTGCGTGGCTCAGCCTTGCCCTCTTCTTCTGATGCCCCCCTCAAGGCATCCTTGGTAACCCTTGTCCAAGAAGATGATATCAGCGCTATACTCTACAGTATTCAACAGATTGAGGACAAGTTCAACAACCGCCACTTGTACGACTGGGTTTTCTTTAGCGTCCAAAATCTTCCAAATAGGTTCAAGGAGCTCACTTCCAACGCTACCAATGCTACTTGTTTCTTCGAGGTTATTCCTGAGGAGAACTGGAACATGCCTGGCTGGACTGATCACTCCCAACTTTCGGACGCTCACGAAATCAACTTTGACGACAACCCAAAGACCTTTAAACCCATCGCCGACGTCCGCCAGATGAAGCGATGGAGCTCGGCTCCCTTTGCTAACGAGCGACGTCTCCGCAACTATGAATGGTTCTGGAGAGTCGAGCCAGGCGTAAGTGGTTTCCAAAGCAGCCACAGTGAAGCAACGAAATTTGATCTAGAGCTGACACAAGCAGGCTTCTTTGAGCCAAGACATCCCTTTCGATGTCTTCCGTTACATGCGAGACAACGGTATTGCCTATGGCTTCAACCGAGCTGTCCTTGGCCTGGCCAACTTGTATCATCTCTCCCGCGTCAAGTCTTTCATTGACAAGCACCCAGAGCTCCTTCATGAAGAGGCCGATATCTCATGGCTTATTGAAGACGGCGCAGGTCTCGCTATTCAGCCAAGCTCATGGGATGACAGCTGTGAACGATCGGTAGACGAGGGCAGTGACAAACTGAGGTCGCGGATCATTTAGGAGAGCCGCCCTGGTGGTCAACGCAGCTCGGACACTAATAGGTCACAGGATGAGACGGCTCACGACAGAAATACCGAGAATGAAGGGACGGGAGCATCTTGGATCGGTGGGTCCTTTACGACTTGGCTAAGTGAAGTTTACGGCAGCAGTCTTTATCCAACGTTTGACATTGGATCCCTAGCTTTCTTCCGAAGCCCTCATCATGCTGCCTTCTTCCACCACCTCGACAGCGCGGGTGACTTTCAGTATCGCCGAATCGATGATGTCCCGGTGCACAGCTTGAGCGCGAGTATGTTCCTGCCTCGGGAGAGTGTCTGGAACTTTGGCACTAAGAACATGCAACTTCGCACCCAACTCACCATCCAGCCAACCGGAGTTGGAGCTACCCCAGATGGTGATCAACGCATCGTGGACTATGAAATCACTGACTCAGGCAACAGTGTCAAGCACAAGAGTGATGTTGAAGAGGAAAAGAAATTGTTTCACGAAAATTGGGAGTCGATGACACCAGACGTGAGTGAACAGTCTACGAACCCGCACTTGATATCAGGCAATACGTGGATGGGGAAGGACGTGGCGGATGAAGTTGAGGGATGTAGTTTTTTTTGGTTTTGGAGCTACATGATTGGATCTTCAGTATTTGCAGGATATGGGTGGGAAACAGATTTTAGTTGTTTGCAAAATGATTGAAGGGGCAACTTAGGATCAGGGTACGACATGTACAGACAATTGGGCTCACAGCCTCGCAGGTCGAGGCAGCACAAAGAGAAGATGAGCTTTGCTTTTCAAATGAGATTGTTTGCGCATGAGTGAGTGAGAAACTCACGCTATCAGAGCGGTGAATGTAAATGCTGTATAATGTATTACTGACCTCCGTCACAGCTGAGACAAAGGAAGACTTTTGGGCTGGACCCAAGAAAAACGCGCCTGTGTCGGGCGGCGGCAGATGCCACACACATGGGCACAGTCGTACAGCGTCTCAGGCGCGGGTTTGACGTGAAAAATCATGGATGGACGGATGGATGTCTTCCTACGTGGCTGGTGGTGGTGCATATATGATATATGGAAGACGCACGATGTACGTCACTAAGCAGTGCAGAAGCAGGTAAGTTTGCTCAGATAAATGACGCCATTAAAGAATACAGCATGTGTGAAGTTGGGAAACGTCGACGTCGAAACATATCGTATTAGTAAAGGATGTAATTCCCTGGAAGCAAATGACGTACGAAACAAAACAGAGCAGGTTGGGTTTTTGTGCTTGGTCGTGTTTGATGACAAGAGCTGCGGAGTCTGTGGGGTTTGGATGACGATCGGCGCCGGTGGGATCGGAGCCGGGGAGGGGAACGACAAATTTAGTTCGAGATCCGAAGTGAGATGGATGGCTTGGAGATTTATGTTGAAATTGGAAGGTGATTGACCACATCGTATTCGAGCATATAGCCTCGTTCGGCAGCTATACTAGAGGTTGGTAACTTATTATAACCTCGGCTTTTTAATAGGTACCGATGATTCACGGTTTTTAACATAATAACGTACTCCCTGCTCATGCTAAGAAGTGAACAGGGATGCGCCTTGTTCTTCCACCGCCTGTGGATAGATTTGTCTCTTGCTATGAAATGAGGACAAGAGACAGTTAATTTGTGCATTTCATTTTACACTCAGAGTCTCAGACAAGATTTTCGGTTAAATCTACCGGTGTCCGCCTGTTGCAAAGCTTTTTTTTCCCCTCTTGGTTCCTGGCATGAATAAAAAGGCACGGGCAGGGGTAATAAAGGGGCCGGGGCAACTTACAGGGGTTATTAGAGTTAATGACTGCAACTTTGAAAATTATAAAGGTTTATTAACGATTTATTGAAAATTAAATAATTATTGCTCTTATTGCTAAGTAAAATGCTTTGAAAACTCAGCCAATCCCATCTCTCAAACATCACGTCCTCATTCCCTGCCCTGCTGAAAACACTTCCAAAAATGCACCTGCCCCTGATTCCTGAGATCCCCGCCCACCCATGCAGAGCTTGACCAGTGGGGAGGAAGGTGCACCGACTGCCACATGCCTTCTTGCCTTACCTGGCTGGGTATAGGTCTGGGGCCTTTTTTATGACAAAAACCAACAGGAAGTAAGGCAAGGGGCTCATGCTTTACAGCTCCTCCCATTGTACGGAGCAGGCTGGACGGCTGTGGTGCTTCTTCCTTTGCACTACCCCAGGGTCACTATATCCTTCCTACCTACCTACCTGCCTTATCCTAATCTGTAAAGGACGGAGACTTCCTTTTTTTGAAAGTGCTCCCCGCGTCTTTCCTCCCCTTTTGTCCTTCTTCTCTTTCATTTCTTCCATATGTAGAATCTGTTTACGAATGCTTTGTTCTCTGGCATTTCGAGAAGTACGAATAGTGAGCACGGATATCCGACATCGACAGGCAGTGACGATATTGCCCAAGACATTGGCTCCCGAGCCTTGGCAGTGCGCGCGATTGCGATCGCGGAGGGGCCCTCAGATCTGCAACAGGAACATTTTACAATATTGACACGCGATCCGAATACTCGATATTACACCATTCTACTTTAGCATACGAAAAAGAGCCCAGAAAAATCAGTGGGCGTGGCGCCCGAGCCATCGTAAAGAATTCGAATTTTGGGCCCATTGTCGCATCGTCTTCCCAGCCAGTGTCGCAAAGCCTCCATCGCAGTTTCAGAGCGCATTGCCCTCTTACTACTGGCCAATTTCTCTTCATACCACACTCCTTTTTACATCACATCGACACACTCAGCTCTCCTTTCGACTTTACAATGGCGATCCTGGAGACCTTCCCCCAGGCATCGCGTGCCAGCCAAGGTGTCTTCCTAGGGCTGAGCAAGAAGCAGTGGGCTTTGACAACGGTACGAACTTCACGCTTGATTTCTTGCTATGCTGTCTGGTAATATATGAATTCCCTGATTCTGGTACTGACATGCTATCCAGTTGACCTTTCAAAACTCAGCCCTCATCTTGGTAAGTTTTTATCGCAACCCATCATCCTAGGCTCAGCTAACATTGCCCCCAGATCATGCACTACTCTCGCGTTATGCCTCCGAGTGGCGATCACCGCTACTTTACTTCGACCGCCGTCTTTCTGAACGAGATCATCAAGCTCGCCGTTTCGCTATCCTTAGCCATCTACGATACCTCAAAAACCTTGGCTCCTACGACACCCGCGACAGTCCTTTTCGAGCAAATATATAACTCTGTCTTTGCTGGTGATGGGTGGAAACTTGCATTGACAGCTGCTTTCTACACCTTGCAGAATATGCTGCAGTATGTCGCTGTGGGTAACTTAGATGCGGTGCACTTTCAAGTGCTGTATCAGCTCAAGGTATGTCCCACCACCAAGTCATATTCGTCTTGGCAAATTAAGCCCTGTTAGAATACGTTCTGACGTTTTTTTTTTTTTTTTTTTTTTGCACTGTTCAGCGTTGTGCTCCTGCGACGGCACTTGGGACCCAAGCGGTGGCTTGCCCTCATCGTCTTGACGCTGGGCGTATGTGTTGTGTCACTCCCTCAGGCTGGCTCATCTTCGAGCTCATCCAGCATTCCTCTCCGCCATATGACGGACCATTTCTTCCCCCGCTCGCTCCATGAGCTGGGACACGTACCCACGGACAACAGCCAGGCTGGACATCTAGCTAAGCGATCTGCTACCTATCAAGGCATTGACCATGATTTGCCGCCTCTGGATCCTCTTATGAATTACTCGGTTGGCTTGGTCTCTGTTCTTGTCGCTGCTACTGTATCCGGCTTGACGGGTGTCTACTTCGAAAAATTACTCAAAGAGAGTCCCACTCAAGCCAGTGTTTGGATCCGAAACGTTCAGCTAAGCTTTTACTCCATCTTTGCTGCCGGCCTCGGTGGTGTAATTTGGCAAGATGGCGAGGGCATCAGCGAGCACGGCTTTTTCGAGGGCTACAATTGGGTTGTGTGGAGTGCTGTTGTGCTTCAAGCTGCCGGTGGCATGCTAGCGAGCGTTGTAATTCGGGATACGGATAATATTGTCAAAAACTTTGCAACGAGCATCAGCATTGTCATCAGCTTCTTGATCAGCATCATGTTGTTCCAGTTCGAGGTGTCGGCAACAGTAAGTTCCCTTTCTGTAACCATAACGCATGGCTATTATTAACACAGCCTGCAGTTTGTCATTGGCACGTTCCTGGTTCTCCTCTCTACTTGGATCTACAATGGTTCAGATAGGGTTATCCGTCGTCCTCCACCAATCCAGATCCATAGCTTCGAGAAGCCGACTATTGAGAGTTTACAAACCCCTCGTAATATGGCGAACCGACTGGCTGTCCATCCCATGGATAGCCCTATGGGTTTGACAACGAGTCGACCAAGCACGCCACTACTGCCCAGAACGCCAAGTCGATCCAACTTTAAGAGAGACGATTGATCTTTTCGGTACATATATCGATCAAAATACTACCTTCTACACTCGAATACAAGAATTCGTATTCGGGATCTCATCATCATGAAGTCGAACGAAGACATGAATCACGCACCCTTGCAGCAACATTATATATAGCCAGGATCTCATTGGTACATTTCTTGGATAGATAGAACAGCTTGCATAGCCGGTCCGCAGTGGTTATCACTTTCTGCGCACCCGGTAGGTATGGTCGGCGATAGGAAAAACACCCACTTCTGAGGAGGTGCGGTATGACAGTATACCCCCGATTATAGAAACCTGAATCTTAAATCAAGACTAGAAAGGACGGGAATAATGTTTCCCAAAAATCACAGCGTCCAAGTTGAAACTATGGTGGAGAGGCTTGGACAAGAATACAAGTCCATTATCACTGTTTACTTGCTTTGCTGAATAGTCACTCCTCTTGATGTGAGCTGATGGGAAGTAGTTTTGTTCCTCAGATATCACTCCTATATACAACCTCCATTACGCTTTGATGGCCTCAACTTTTAAGGATATACGGCGCCTCATTCAAAGAAGATCAAACGCAAACTTTTTGCACTAGTCTAGATTGTAGAAAGGAGCTTCCTTTACATAATAACTTCGTTGGTGACATCCTGTAACTCTATTAGCGAGGTGCTCATCGAACAATTCGAGTTGGGAACTTACCCTCTTCAGCTCTTTGTAGGGTAAGCAGACACAGTTCTGCACGCGGACCTCATCGCCGACACCGCAGTCCTTGCCAAGGATGGTAATGCTCTGGACCTTGACACCATTCTTGATGATGCTGGTCGAGTGGCTGCCAACAGGGGTAGGGGTACCCTCAACTCGAGCCCAGGCGCCAACGCGGCTACCCCAGCCAATGATGGAGTAGAGGACGCAAGCGTCGTGCTTGATCTCGCAGTCCTCGAGCACGATACTCTCCTTGACACGGGCGCCAGCGCCGATGTGAGCACGGGGGCCAATGCTCACATTGGGGCCGAGCTTAGCAGTGGGGTGCACTTCGGCTGTGGGGTGAATGAAGACAGGAGGGACGATGTTTGCGCTAGGAGTGGCAAGCTCTTCGCTGTGGTCGGATTGCGCGGCTTTTTGGAGGTAGAGAGCGTTGGCAGGGACAGCAGAGCCAGCAGTCTTGATCTGGCGCCAGAAGTCCTTGGTCTCGTAAACGTAGAACTGTTTGTTGTCGGCCATATCAGAGAGAATATCCTGCTCCAGGCGAATAACCTCGCTCTTCTTCTCTTCGTCATCATCGTCGTCGTCAGGAAGGACAAAGCTGTTTTCGAGGTTATCGGAAGAGGGGTAGGAGACGAGACGAGAGGGTCGGTCGAGGCGGCGCTTGATGGCGGAACGGATAGAGGGGAATATTGCCTCGGTGGAGAAAAGGTAGACACCGCAGTTGATCAGGTTGCTGATTCGCGACTCGGGCTTCTCGACGTAATGCAGAACACGGCGGGTGTGAGAATCGGAGACAATGCAACCGAAGTTTGTCGCGGCCTCATCGCTCACACGTGTTCCGAGGATGACAGCTTCAGCATCCTTATCGTTGAAAAGCTTAAGCATCTCGTCGAGAGGGAACGAACAGCAGACATCGGCGTTGAGAACAAAGAGACGCTCGGGGCGACCCTTGAGGATAGCATCACGGAAGTGGTAAAGACCGCCAGCGGTTCCAAGAGCCTCATACTCGCGAAGGTACTTGATAGTGATGGCGGGGAACTCCTTGGCGGAGTCCTTGATGAAGTCGCGGAAGACAGATTCGTCGTAGTAGCCGATGATGTAGACTTCCTGGATCTGCTTGTTGGGGACGCGAGCGATGGAGGAGAGGCAGTGCCAGATGATGGGGTGGCCAGCGACTTCGAACAGAGGCTTAGGCACGTCGAGGGAGAGAGGGCGGAAACGAGTGCCGCGAGAAGGACCACCGACCTAGAACAATCACTCTGTTAGAACAGCAAGTTTATAGAGGGGGTGGGGAGGGTGAAGCTATACCAGGATGACGGCCTTTGTGGCGCCCTGGTCCTTGGTGCGATGGGCCATGGGGACGTGGAGGGACATGATTGTTGTGGTGTGACGAGGATTGCGAATTGGAGAGAAGAAAGGGAGAAGAAGCTCGTAGTGGGAGGTGAAGTTGAGCTTGATCTTTGTGTTTTGCTAGGGGGAGTGAGTGGGAGTGGAGGGGACACTTTGGAGATTGAGGGCGGTGACCGAAAAGGGAAACTGTTGATGGGCGGGAACGGTGAGGTCCATTAGGCGGGGGTGGGTAATGCACGTGGGAATAGGGTGAGGGGCTTACCCTGTATTAAATACTTAGGTAGGTAGAGATGAGAAACGACTTTGGCTGGACGGAGGCTTGAGATATAGCTTGGTGTCGTTACTCAATTGTTTCAGAAACCGAAGTATACGTAATTGTCACTGCTATTAAAAGATCGTCCATCTGATCGGGTTGTTTCAACCCCATAAGCGATGTTGCATGTAACCAGACGAGAAGATTGAAAGTATTCGTATTCCGCAGCCAGGCCTCTCGATTACATGTATATACATATGTGCGAAAATGGTGCTTTTGGCTTTTGGGCTATCACTCTTGACTGGTGTTGGTAAGCTGTAGATATCCTCGAACTCGGTGACTCGTGACACATTCAAGAGAATGATGGATACGAATAATACTCGTTAGAAATATTATCTGCTGTAAATGAATAAGACATATTGTCCAACTCGATGAGATGCTGCCTTTCATTGAGGATTTATATGATATATACCTTAGGTACCTAGGTATGGTAGAAACCAATTCACAACTTGAGATATTAATCACCACTAACAAGCACACGTTGTCGGTTCAATTTTCGTATCAGGATGTTACGCTAAAACAAACCATCCTGAGATATTTCCTTCAACGTAGAGATCCATTGGCCAGGATGTTCAAAATTCAAAGTGATTGAGAGCATGCAAATGGGCAGCGCTTTGCCTCGCAGGGGGGTATCATAAAACCTAGGACCTTGATCCTAAGTAATGAAAAGCCTTAAGTAAACCCAGGTAAACTTAATATAGTTTAGTTTAGATTTAGAGGATTTAAGGCTAAGCATTTGAAGCATCTCAGTAAATGTTAGAAGTCTTCTTCTACCTCTTGGCCTTGGAGATAAAGACGAGAGCTAAATAGAACGGGAGCTGAACAGGAACAAGATGATGTTAGAAGGAGAAATTAAATTGGAGGTAATATACATTCCACTTGTAGTGATGTCACAGAATTGAGCCGATTGGGAACTCAAGTGTTGGATATTAAACCCAGGCCTCACATGAATTCGCATGTCATAGACAGACTTTGCTTGGCAATTGTCAGGTAAAGATACGCCCGGGAGAATTGATAAGGTTGCGATGTATGGAAATGTTGCTTCTTGTAGGGTGTTTGTAACCTGAGTAATGAAAGGAGTTGCGTGATGTCTGCAGGTTGCCAAGAAGCGGGAATGCATACGAACCGTTGTGTTCCTTGTTCTTGATTGTGTGGAATTGATAGCTCCTCGACAAGTGATACTTAAATGTTTGATTTGGCTCATGACCACTGATTCGATAGTACAAGAGGCCTCCTCTATGATATTCTCTTCAATTGTGTCAATCTTTGCATCGTGAACCAACATTTTAAACCTCATTTTGAGATCTTCAAACCGAGTGGGTCGGGTTTTAGCTGCCGAAGATAGACCCCTGCTAGAGAGTGGACATTGATGGATCAGAATCGAAATGGACCCATTCTTAACCTCTTATGAGCGAACTAACTGTAAGAGTATAATAAATGTTGAAGACATAAGACTTTGAGAATGAGAAAACAGCCATCGCACAATAAGGGCGGCTGAGGCGGTGAAGAGGATGATTGAGACAAGATACAAAAGCCCCTCCATCAATAAACCAATGCAACACTCATCAGCCGATTCCAAGCCTCCATCTCCGCACTTGCCCGCCATCGCAAGACACAACGGCTACCTTGATCCAGTCAGAAGCCAAAGACGCCCAAGTCAGGGGTACCCATCCCTGGAGATGCTACCATCTGGGGAAAATCCGGGGTTCCTTTGTGTACTCGACAAGTCCCTCGCCTGTACTGTGGCTGCTCGCAGCACGGCTTACATGGCCCCAAACAGCTTCTCCAAATACCATGATGTGACTTTGCCAAAGACCTCGTCACTCATCAATGACGGCAAGAAATTCCCCGCAAGTAACAGTTCACCTCGTCCTCTTTTAAGAGAGACGAGTTCCCGACGTGAGTGGAGGCGTTTTCCCTCCTTGATACTTACCCTCCCTCCTTCAGATCCGCGGATTCATTACCGACTATCAATCTCGTCAATTGCTGATTATATACATTGAATGACTGTCAAAATGTCTCCTCTCGTCGCTCGTGTCGCTCGCTCTGCTGTCGTCCTTCGGCCTCTCCCTGCAGCCCAACGAGGACTCCGCACTTCAAGTATCCTCCGTGATTCCGAGCCGTACCAGGCGAAGCCGCCCACACAGAACCAGAACCAGTATGGACTCACGAATTGAGATAAGGATGAGCTGGACTAATATTTCACTCTCAGTAACAAAATTCTCGTCGCTGGTGCCCTCGCTATTGGCGTTGGGTTCTGGTGGTTCGACCGAGGGGGCAAGCCCGTGCTCGACGCGTCTGCTGAACCCAAGGCACCTACCAAGTAAATACGATGAATATGACGACACAGGTGAAAAGATATGATGGCAACGGCGACGGCAATAAGGGCGTGAGGATAGGTACCTACCTAGGGAGGGACTGGCATTTCCTTTCTGGGCAGAGAGCTTCACTTCAGCCTTCAAAATTACACCTTGAATGGCAACATTATGTATAAGATCACATTCGTTTGCGCCATGCAGCCTATAAATCTCACCCATTACTGCTTCGCATTGTTTTATTCGACCATACACTTCTGAGCTTAGCATTGCACATAAAATACACATAAAATGCACCCAAATAACCTACTTCACAATTCTACTACTAAAACCAGGCTTTAAGTCCGTCCAGGTAGATGCGAGAGCCAATTGATAGGACAAGCTCTATCACATGCAGAAATGGATCGTCGTGGAGGTGAGGAATGGCCACGGAAAAATCTCTTGCTTAATTAAACTTTACCTCCCATTAAATAATGCGCCTAAAAAGATATTTTTACCTCAACACCAATTAAGTATCACATTCACAATTATTAAAGGCACTAGAACACGTGAGAAAAATTAAGACCAGCAAAAGATACTTCGCTTGCCCCGTACTGGAATCGAACCAGTGATCTTATCATTACTAGTGATACGTTACCACTGAGCCAACGGGGCTTGTCCAGCGACTGATACGAATTTGCAAGCTTGCTTTGATGATAATTTGACATGTACGATAGTATAAGATAGATTGTAGATGAGATTTCTCTCTCTTTTTCATATCTGTCTATCTACCTACGGATAGGTAGGTACAGAAAACAAAAATGTTTTTCGAGCCATTCCTAAGCTGCCCTTTTAGGAGCTCGACTTTTCTTCTTCGTGGTAGACATATTCCCAGTCTTCAGACTAAGTTGAAGAATACGAGGACCTCGCCGCATTTTCCTCCAATACTTGTTCTACTGGCACCCTTGTTGTGGATTCGAAAGCAGACCTGCCGCTGAAGCCTCGTTGGCGTTGAAGAGACACAGCAGGAGCATTTAGCCGCCTAATTATAGTATCAAAGGCTGCTTGGTGGCTAACGTCGTCTGCGCCGTTCGTGGTGGAATCTGTATAGGACGGCGACGCGTTTCCTACTGAGGGACAGCGCGAAGGGTGAGGAGATGTTGTTTGAGAACCTTGCTGACCAGCTTTAGAGGCGGGCTGTTGAGCAGTTGTCATTGAGTGGGTGTGATCGCTTTTG